>OMLB01018973.1:0-20732 GCA_900302555.1 Myripristis jacobus | reverse complement strand
GCCCACAAATCATAATGCCACAGATTTTAATCTCTCAGAATCCTCTTTGTATGCAAATGAGCTCCACTGATGTTAATTATGAGGGAACTTGTGAGTTTCCATGGACTGCTGCCACACAGTGATGTATATGGTGGTATATTGCTAAACCTTTTTATGATGATAAGATAACACGGCCACTAGATTTTATATCATATTCCAGCATATGCAGTACTTCTGTATTATAAACTAATTCAGTCGCTAACAGTAGCTAGCAAGCCAAATAATCTGCATTACTGATTAGAATCTGAACTTGTTTGGGTCTGGACCTTGCTGTAACTGAAAAGTGAGCAGTTTGGGAGGCGGAGGACAAGATACCTGTTTCATAGCTTGCAGGTATGCAGTCGCCCACTTCAAGGTTTTCCTGAGGACAGATTTATGTCTGGCAGTAAAACGGTCATCCCCTCCAGTGTCAGGGCCCTATAATGAGTGTGCCATCATTAGTTGAGCTCTAGTGAGCATGTTCACTAAAAGGCCAACTGCTCAGACTAATTAAGAAGGTGTTCAAATCCGCAGAGTGTCTTGGCTTCTGAGCTCACCTTCTACTTACAAATAATCCTATTATTATCACCCTCTTGCCCCATAGAGTAGAGAAGTCATGTGGCTTGCCTGGAAGTGTTGTGATTATCATTATCAGCACTGAGTTTGCAACTTAACAATATGGCCTGTTCAGCGCTGGCTCTATTGTTGAGCCCGCGTTAACCAGCATCAGGCGCTAACTGGGCTTTTCATGGTCTAATCTGAACTCGCCTGCGCTGCGATGGGTAGAGTGGCACAGCTGAATGTGTTTCTTATGCAGATCAGCGGCGCTGTGCAATTTTGGTGCCACTTTGGCGTTAATTATCACCCTCACCAGCCAAAAGCAGCTCTTAGTGAAAGCAATATGCGCAGTGCTATTTTCCTGGCTTTAGTTGAGGGGGGCGCAGTGGCACAGACCTCTCCAAAATGACATGAACCCCTTCATGAATGATATGCTTGCCTCTTTCACACTGATACAAATGCTCCAAGCAAGAGAAACGACTACTTGCATATCAAACCTATGATTTTAATTTGATGAGGGCACTAATTAGAATCAGAATCAGAAATACTTTATTGATGCCTGAAAGGGAAATTGGGTCAGTTGCAGCCACTCAAATTCTCAAGAACAGAATTAAATTATAACAAATAGAAAAATAAGTGCCTTACAAATTTGTAAAAAAAAAAAAAAAAAAAAGTGTGTGCATTATGTATAAGGTTGAATCAAATTGCATTAAGTCTAAATGCATTAATCCCACAAAATATTACAACAATAAATACAGAAATAAGAAATTGAGCATATGTAAAAAATACCTATTTACACCATATAAACCCAGGGGTACTGCACTGTTGAGTTGTAAAGTCCTACAGGTATAAAGTTATTGCCCATTGAAATAAATTATTGTCTTAAAGTCTGTAGGCTTGCTTGGTTCGATTAAGGGCTGATTCTTACGGGTGTCTGTCCTCTGCAGCTGCCTATAGGCTGCATGACAGCCTTTTCTTATGGTTGATTTGATTAGCGACACGTCATCTAATGTGGATGCCTTTATTAAATCTAGTTAAATCAAGATAAACCTGCACCAGCTCTTACAGAGGTACACAGACCTTATTGGTTTTGTACACACTCATCATTGTCATTGTTGTTCACTAGAGGACCACCTCAGAGCAGATTTTCCCTCCATGAACTGATAAAATGTATCGACCAAATCACTGTGACATCATGCCACTGGCGACTGATTTGAACTGCAGAAGCTTGCAGGATCATGAAATTTGATTGTTTCTGTGGTCATTATTCAGCCATAATTGTACATCCAGAGATATACACTCAAACAAGAGTTCCTGAAAAATCCATTTCCAATTGGATTATTTCATTATCATTTCATGTTTCTGAATTGCTTCACTGACATCTTTGATAAGCCAAACTCGAAACAACAGCACCATCTAGCCCCAGCTGAGCTACTTTAAAGTCAGTAGTTTATGGAGGAAGTTTGCTCTTCTGAGATGGAAATCTGTAAAAATTCTTTACCATTACTTAACATGCCCTAACACAACATTTTCTCTTGAGCTGAAATTAAACCACAGCAGTTCCTTTATTTTTCTGCTCCTGTTTGCTCTGTGCCGTTGAACTTATATGTATGTGACACAGAGGTTTTCTACCTGGACCTTATGGTAAACAAACATTGTGAATTGGTTTATATCCATCAAATGGCATAACTACACTTCACAAATACCAGAAAACTGAAGTATGAGATCAGTTATGAACTGAATCAGGAAACAGCAGGCCACTCTTGAACAGGCAATATTTTTACATTTGAGAACTGCTAAATATATCCCAGTCCTGTGAAGAGGCTGAATATCCAACTGTCACCACAGCTTTGGGTTTCTTCTAAGTTACATCTGCCAGTGTACCTCTTTTAGGTTGGCAGAGGGATGCTTTAAGATGAAAGCAGTAGAACCCCCCGTCTAGGATTATGTCCAATGAATAATTCAAGAAGAAAAATGGGAGCTCGATTTTGTGGGGCCTTGTAAGTTATTTATTGTTTTCAGACAGCTGCCGTGTCTCGCTATCATCTTGGTTGGATAAACCATGAAAAGTCTAAAACGGGAACTTTTCAGTCTTAACTATTTCATCTAGGGGACATTTTGTGTGAATGCTGAAGTAGTAATGGCATGGAGATAATGTATTTCATTTTTCCCCATGTGCACCTGTTACTGTCGCTGTCATTCAAGCTGAAGTTAAAAGATGCTTGGCCTGAATTCTTGTGGGAGGACCCATTAGAAATGTTCAATTTTCCACAATAAATAATGTCAAAATTCGGAGGTATCGTACAACATCTCCATCCCAGTCCGCAGGTTCATTTTCTGAACCTAAGAACATAATAGCTGATCCTTTCACGGGGCCGTCCTAACTTGTCACCCTTGTATCATGTAACAAAGAGAAGACAGCAGATCGCTTTCTCTCTGATTTTATGTCAGAGACATTTTAACACGACCTGCCAGACAACCTGCTCTTATCGAGATAGGGCCTCCTTGCATTTTGTGCCAAACATGAAAGTGCAAATAGTTGAAAGCGTCACACCAAGTTCAATTTTCAGTCTGAGGTGGGTTTCGTTTGAAGCTCTGAAACACTCTCTTCCTCTCCAAGCCATCCACTTCTTTCCTCTCTTCGCCTTCCACCCTCATAATAGAGGTCTTCCCTTAGCTGCTGGAGAGAGGTGAGAGGCAGAGCCCTGACAGATGGTGTCTTTTATGCTTGGGCCGCTGCTAAATGAAATGTGATATGAAAGGTGAAGCAGACACTCTGGCAAACAGTTCAGGGTTTAACAAGAAAAACGTAGGGAAGTGATAGAGATAGCTGCCACGTCAGCACGACTCTTCATTCAGTGTGGTGTAAAGACACTAACAATCGCTCAATGGTAGGGTATGAATGGGGGAGTGATTCATGTCTTCATCATATATACAGTATGTATTCATGTGCAGTCATTGTGATTTACGAGCCAGTCTGCTCAACTTTTGTGAGAACCATAATGTGTTAGGACTAGAAACAGGAAGGACTCTTACATTGTGGAAGACGAAGGGTCCAGATGGGCAAAGACGTTCACCTCTTAATTTTCAACCACTTTAACTCCAGTTTTCCATTAAATTTCCCTGTAAATTGAGTGTAATATTAAAATCCAACATGCTTAATGGCTGCAAAACTGCATCAGATCTAAAATATCTTCATGTCGTGTGCATCATTTTATAGACATTACCTCTGTGATTCAGCAGGACATTATTTGGTGTCTTTGGAAACCTTCAGGTCTTCACTAGAATTTAAAATAAAGTTCTGTCCTTTAAATCCAACAAAGCCTGGCTGTGCAACACTGACAAACCCAGCCATGGGAGCAGTGAAGTTGAAGACAAAATTTCCGAATTAACTGTGACAAATACTTTACCAAAACCTTAGCCAAACTCTGTCTTAACTCAACTACAGGTTGTTTTAGTTGCCTAACCTTAATCATAATCTTAATCCAAAACTTAACCAAAGTTGTTGTAGTTGCTTATAATCTTACCTATAAGTTGTTTTGCATGCCTAATCTTAACCATCTCATGTGAACAAGAAAAATGGCATGTCCTGAGTGCATTCAGGTGCCTTTCACAAGCATTTTAACACAAAAATTTGGATGTTGAGCCAGCACTACTTATCTGATGTTTAAATTTTTAACCCTCGTAAAGCCTTAAGGGGTCAAAACAACCTGAGCGTCCGCGAGGCTTTTTTCCAGGGTCCTGCGGCGCGCCCATGCCTTGCCCTCGGCTCTGCGGCGGTGGTCACAGCCTCCAGCACTCCCCCATGCCCCCGGACCCCCTGGCCTCTGCCCGAAATGCGCTGCAGGACCCCGGAAAAAAGACTCGTGGACGCTCGGGTCGTTTTGACCCCTAAGGCTTTACGAGGGCTATTTTAATAATTATAAATTTACTTTCTATAATCACATATATAGATTTTCTAGGGCTGGGACAATATGTTCATCTCCTGATTTGATAGTATCATGATACTTGGATTCTACAAGTATTATGATTTGATATTTTGAATTCTCCTCTAGCTTGTGGCTGTAAAGTTTCATGAGGCTGTGATAATCCTAGGGGTCACTATAGGTCATTTTATACAGTGACATCAAGGTTAAAAAAATGCTCTGACTGCAGTGAAATGGCTACTATGGGGGCGAACATCATCACACATGAATCAAATGTGGCTCATTGAATCCACAAGAGTCTCAGCTTTCCAGTCAAAGCCAACTGATGCAACTCCAAGACTGTTTAGGCCCCAGTCTGCACACACACACCATTTTACAACAGGCCACAAGAACACATGTGGACTGCATGTAAAAATTTGCAAAATTAGGAATAATGAGTGATATATGACATTTTCTGAGTAACTTTCCCAAGACCAGATATGAGCTGGCGCTGAAGTAATGCTGGTGAACATTTCAAACTGAAAGACCCTTCCAGACTTCACAAAACTCTGGAAGGGAGTGTGTGTTGTCCTGACTCATCTTATCGACGGTAAACCTTTTCACAGTAGCACAAGGGCACTCTATCAGGTCCCTGCAACTCCATTTCTAAGTTTACTCTAAGTCCACTATATTTCCTTGTCTGGACATCGGCCAGAGTTGGGGACAGCAAGAGCAACGGAGAGAGTAGTGGTCACTGGACAGCTCACAAATGGAGGAGGACCGATGAGGAAATTGAGAGGGAGAACTTGGGAAGAGAAGCGGGGCGATAAAGAAATCTGGGTGTGATTTACAAAGCACCTGCTACTGTTGTGATTTTAATACTTAGGACAGCGAAGGTCAAGTGAGTCTGGATTCCCTGGCTTGGCTCCCGGAAAAGAGAGTAGGCAAGGCTGCATTTCTTGTCTTCCTCTAGCTATAATTGAAATTCCCACTGTGTTTGCTCAAGGTTGGCCATGTTCAGCAATGCAACTCTGTTTTGAGAACAGACTGCATTGTTTTTTGTTTTTTGTTTTTCCTCCTTCTTCTTTTTTTTGTTTGGCTGCTGTGGTTCAATGTGACAGCCTCAGCTTTGTTTTGTTGGAGATGTCAGTCAGTGTTCATTACTGTGTAGCCTCTGCACTGATCAATAAGAAGTGAGGAGGTGAATGTGCAGTCCCCATTCTCTCTCTCTCTCTCCTTCTCTCTCACATTCACACACACACATACACACACACTGAAAGGCATCATAAGCCTTTTCTGCTCTAATCCTCTGTGTAGCCCTATGGCCATTAGATAAACCTTGGTCCCTGTGGGCAGGTGAGGCAATGAAGCCTATTGTCTCAAAACCCAGTGTTTGTGTGTCTGTGTGTTATCCAGCCTCCATCTTACACACACACACACACACACACATGCACACACAGACACACACGTATACACATCATACACACACACAAAATCCACATTGGCTGATTTGGTGAGACAGCCTCAGTAATTCTCTCATTGTTGTTAGCTTTTTATTCCCCCTGCGATCGACCGGCTTGTCCTCTCCTGCTCTGCTGAAGAGCTCTGATACCATGCTGTCCAACTGCTCTCATCCCACCCTCCTCTCTGCAGTCTCACTTTACTTTAACTGCATCAGTGTTTTTCTTCTCTGCTTCTGGTGGTTTTTTAGTACTAAATTTTACATTCAGATTCAAATTTTAGTCTTGTGTTCTTTTAGCTGGATAAACTGAATAAATAGCTGGGGGCCTCTCACCCACCTCCCCTTCAACAGCCACCACTGCCCAAACGTCCTTACAGAGATGTTTGGTGTATCATTTCTTTGCCCTCCAAGTCCACTCATACATCCAGCTGCTCCTGCTGAAGCTCAAGTGGAAACAGAGTCCCAGCTTCATGCTGAATGGCAGTGTTTGATTGTCTGCTGCGACATGCTGCACGAGGCTTTCACAATGGTAATGCTTAGTGGTGTCATACCTGTCTAATGTTGCCAAATAATATGTTGTGTAGGACAGCAGTGGTGCTATCTTCCTCTCATTGTTACTGAGTGCTGGATACTGGCTGAATGTTTCAAATGCTAACTGTTAGCCTCCTGCTATTCAGTCTGCTCAAACTGAAAAATAAACAAAGTTGGAGTTTGATGATGTAGAGCCGAATTTTTACATCCTGAGATGGTTATAAAATGGTGACTATTTTCGAAACAAACAAGTTCAACAGTAGGGCTATTCTTCCTGTGTGGTCTAAGCTCTCTGCAGGTGCTCAGTTACAGACTGAAAGGCACGTGAAAAATGTACATGAGAAGTACATTTGTATTTGTTATTTTTGTCCTCCAACATGCATACATATGTGCAATGAAGAAAATAAATGATCTCAAACTCAAGCAATCTACTTTTGTCTCTGTGGTGGCTGCTGCTTCTCTGGTATGGAGTGATACAGAAAGTGCAGAGGTTATTGGATCTTTCTGGATGTTGATAATCGGAAAAATAGTTTAAAACAGTAATTTGAGTGTGTGTTCTTCATTTTAGTTTTGGAAAGCGACACTTGTAAACTGATGTTAAACCTTCTTTGAATGTATTAAGATGGCTATTTTATATTAATGTTAGCCTCCTGCCACTGAGGTGAACTTCTCCCTAGCTAGCAGTTAGCATTTGGAGCATCCAGCCAGTATCCAGCACTCAGTAACACTGAGAGGAAGATAGCACCACTACTATCCTACAGAACAGCTGGGGGGGAAGTTTTTCAAAATGGGCAAACTGACCCTTTAATTAATAAAAGATGTGTAATGAAACAGTCACCACTGTTATCATCATAACCACAGCCAGTACTGTCTTCATACACCTTTAAAGCAATAACCTTGCATATTCTGAGCCTCCATCTGGCCTCAAAGTAAATATATACCGCTCTTAGGTTGACGTCGAAGCCTGTTGAGTTGAGCTGTGCCAGCTCATGCCCTAAGCCCAGCTCATTTGGGCGTCCTGTGTGGTTTTGCGCTGATGCTCGCATACCCTCCCTGTCCACTCCACTTTCCGTAAGCCCCATTTCTAGGAGGACAACTTGTAATGTGACTGACACCAAAATAGATTAAGATGTTTTTTTGCCCCTATGCAACCATGCTTCACAGTGTGGCAGCTCGTTGATAGCGATGATGATTCCTCACTGTTGCTGTAGGGGGCAAGCCATATCAGATGAATATTACAAAGTGTTACATTTGATGAATAAGATCTCACCGGCAATCATGTTCAACATCAGATCACTTCTGGGCAGAGTGTCGGAACATGACCAGAAGGTGCAGCGTTTTCAACAGAAGTGATTATCGTTTGCACCCTGTGTATCAAAAAGTACACAGGAAACCACGGCCTCTGGATTTCTCGCCAGTGTTTTCCAGTGAGCATCTCATCGAAATTAGAACTTCACTCAAAATGCAAATGTTAATCATGCATGACAATTCAATGACAATTAGACTCTGAGATTCTCAAGTGTGACAGGACATGTATAGTGCCATATATTCTCTCTCACATACACACACACACACACACACACACACACACACACACACACACCAAGTAAGGATAGGGAGGAATTGGCCAGATCCCTTTGGGCTGCAGAGAAAGTATTTTTACACTGTTCTTAACAACTCAGTTAGCTCACTGATCTGCTCACTGAAGTCTTGAGTCTTTACTCCTCATTAGACTGAACTGCTTCAGTCGTGTTTTCACTTCATTCAGTTTTCCAAAAAAAAAAATGTTAAAAGCTGTTTAGAATTCTTTAAAGCCTAACATTTGAAATATTTCAAACACAATGTTTGCCAGGTAGTATATAAATTATTCATCATGGTACTTGAAACATGGAAAATGCACCTTTCAGTTCTAAAACTCACAGAAAAAAACAGAAACAACTGAAGGCTCCCCCAAGCCAGTCATCACAATAGATTAAATATATGAATTTAGCTTTAATCCTGTTTTATGAACCAGGAAGTCCTGTCAAGTGACACACATGAAAGCTGTGCCGTTACTGGCTAATCTAACATGGAAAAATTACTTCACTGTTATTCATGTGAAGCAGCCATTTCAAGTTGGTCTTGCTGTATTTTTGAAAACAAAACACAACCAGCCATCCAGCAGCAGCACTGTGACCAGCGGAGCTGCTGCTAATGACATGCCAAGCACCACAGCATCAGCTGCAGGTACTGGCTCTCCTTTCAGCAGAGGACTGTGAAAACAGCTCTCTGGTGACAAACTGAGCAGATACAAGGCAGGGGAGTCAAGGTCGAACATCTTAGGGGACATAAACATATTTTTTTTCTGAGGGAGTTCCACTTCAGATGTTGTACACTTATGTTTTAGCCAATGCCCCATATTTACCTGCCTTCAGGTCCATATTTAGTTTTTCAGATTCCTAATGTTTTTATATACCAGCAAGTGATGCTGCAACATTAGAGGGGCTCATTAACTTGTAGGAACAGGGCAAGAGCATGCTCCAGTGTAGTGTCCAGGCCAGAAACATGTCCGTCTGATGCAGCACTTCCAGCCAGTCCGTCCCACATACCACACCAGTGCAAATGTTGGCTGACATTATCCATCACTGTAAGTGTTTGACATGAGTTAAATGAGTTTCTCTCATTATACTTTAAGTGCTAGACTTGAGGGAATCAATGAAATTATGTGCAATACCCACAATCATGCACTGAAATTCAGGCCCTGCTTATTTACTGTATATGTAGTGCCACTGCTATACGCTTAATGGGCTTTATATTATTTCAGTGAAAGTGGATTGAGGAAAGAAAACCAAAAAACCTATACAGAGAGATACTATTTCACAATTTTGAACGTGCAGTATTTTTGAAAATACATTTTGCAGGATGCAGGAGGATTTTCACCACTATCTCATAACTCTGGTGTGATCGCAGATCATGGGGGAGTGTGTGTGTGTGTGTGTGTGTGTGCACGCGCTTGTGTGTGTGTGTGCATGCGCATGTGTCTGACATAAAAATTCATCCTCAACCACCAAAGCTACATACTTCCATAAAACACCCACAGGCAAGCACTCCCTTTTGTCAATATTTTATTATGTGACTACACACAGTTGAACTCGCTGTGCGAACACTATGAAGAGGGGGGCTCCTGGGTGAAGTTTCCCATCAACGTTGATCCAAGATCAGATTCTGATGTTTCTCCAACCTCAAACACACTGTTACCTAACCTTAACCTTATCCTTCACCTCACCTCAGTGAGACTGCCTGACTTGCCTGACTTAACCTCAGTGGTAACCTTAACATCATTAACTGTAACTGTTACTTTGAAGACAGACTGAGTCAGACTAATGAATCAGTTGTCTGCTATATGGGGTCAGTGGTGTCCTCGAATTTAAAAATAGGATCTGGTCCAGTGTGGTATGGATATGATGCAGTTTGATGGATATGATGTCAGTGGTTAACACTGTTGCCTCACTGCAAGAAGGTCCTGGGTTGGAATCTCAATTCTTGGTTTCTGAGTTGATCAATTCAATTTTTCAATATTTTTCAATGCCAATTATTGTGGTCCCAGCCCTAGATGAGAGTGAAACCAAAACAAATGTGTTGTTATGCATTCCTCAAAATTTGTGTGTTTTCTGGTTTTGGATTAGTGTGTCCCCAGTGAAGCTCCTGTTGTTGCTGACCAACCTGGGTGAATGTATTACACTCATTACATTAGCATCTCAGTACATTAGCATAACCAATACTAACTGGATGGGTAAGAATCTGAACTTTGATGATAGCTGTCCTGCTGTGACTCATGATAACTTGAGAGAAACTGTGTAATGTTTTGTGGAGATGCTGGCTAACCAGCTAGACGGGGTATTCAGCCAACCAGCCAGCCAACCTGGTTAGCTATAAGCAACATACGAATCATGCTTCTCAAGTCATACTTCTGTAAAAAGGTAGCTAGCGGCTTGTGAGTTGCACAGCACCTGAGTCTTCATCACTTTTTTCTCAAGAGAGTCAACAGAGTTCTCAAGAGAGTGTGACAAACTCCCTATACATGCATTGCAACTTACCACAATTGCCATTTTATTGAGTACTAGCCAAATGACCACAGCAAACCGTTCATGTTCAGTGATGATGCTGCATAGTAATATTTCATTTTCTGGAAGAGGCTTTAGCCTTTTTTTTTTTTTTTTTTTTTTTTTTTTTAGCAAAAAATACATTGTTTTGGGACATTCTGTACAAACAAATGGAGAGTCAACACTTGGATTACTCTGCATGAGGAGTTTGAGAATGTGAAACAGATGTGATCATATGCTTTCTCCTGGTGTTTGTCCATCAACTCTATTCTAACAAATGACTACAGTTTTTGCAACCTTCCTTGTCTGCAGGCCATGCAATTAAAACTTTAAAAAACGAACACACTCAAGGCAACTCAGGGTGGATAAATGATACAAAATATAGTATTTTGGGGTGAGGTATTCCTTTAATATCTTTCTGACACTGAGATAAAAACTATAATGGCTATTAACAACGCAAGGTGTGGGCACACACTATCTCTCTCTGTCACCTTCCTTCCCAAACACACACACTTTCCCTCAGTCTTATCTGTTCAATGCCTTGCCTTTGACCTTGATTGTGTTGTAGCGACCTTCAGTGTGTTCATCAAGTTTTCAGCAGCAAGTCATTCTCAGTGGAGCCCTACAGGCAAGCTGTTGGAGTTTTGGAGAAGCAGGCTTTTAGATTGCAAGTTAAATCTACCTTTATGTCCCATTTGCTCCATTGAACACAGCTTTGTCACGCACGCACACACGCACACAAACACAGGCATGCATGAGCACACTTAAGCGCGTCTACAGCTGTGACTCTAGTCGAGTCTGAAATGAGATGTTTAACTTCATCTAAGACTGTTGCTGGCGTCTAAGTCACACTCTCACACTCACAGTCTGATAGCATCCAGACTCTGCAGAAGGCACCTTGACATCGTAAAGAATTAACATTGGAAACCGTGTGTCATGGTTGTTGTGGCAGGGCTTGTTAGCCTGTACAACATGCTGCCTATAAACAGGAAATAAAGAGGCAGGCATTAGAGGAACTTTGCAGTGGTAGGCTACTTGACATGGTATTAATTACTAGGGCTGTCAAGTGATCAATATTTAACATTACAAGGCAATCCTGAATTAATTATGATTAATCACATATTTAAAATGTATAAAATTACTTGCTTGTTTACCCTTTCATTGTATATATTTTGGAAACAACTGTTGCTCTTCAAGGGAGTTTATATGATGTGTGTATGTTGTTGTGTTGATATATTTGCCTCTTACGCACTCCATAGCTGCGGTTTGACGAGCCTGTCTGACACACTACCTGGAAGCTGGAAGCACCAGAAAAAATGTTTGCCATTTCGAGTATGTTTTGAGCTGTTTGTACACTTTGGCACTAGGGGAAAATTAATAGTGACATCACAGATGATAGGGTTCATTCCCTAGGAAGCATGAGTATACTCAGTGTATTACTAACATTTAGGGCTATGCTGTGTGCAAGCCTCAGGTATGGCCTCAGGGTTGTGTTTGGGAAAGGTCATGGGGTCACCGCAATCACATGATGTTGCATATGTTGTGTTGACATTTTGGCCTGAGGGTGGCACTCAAGGAAAGATCATGAGATTACCAAAGTTGATAGGGTTCATCTACTGAGTAGCATGAATTTGTTTGCCTGATTTCAATATTCAATAGCTTTTGAGATATTGTGTAGAAGCCATAATTTTGCCTGATTGTGGTGCTAAAGGAAAGGTTATTAGATCACCAAAATATACAAGATTCATCAGTGTTTCCAACACGTTATTCTGCGGCGACCCAAGTGTGATTCCACCCATTCAGGTTTTCCCATTAGCACCAGCTTTGATTTAGCATGACACAGACACACACAGGCTGGTTGTCAATATAGTTACAGTTACAGTGTCATTTTGTGGGAAAGCATGAATGTGCTCAACAGTTGCATGGCAATCTACCTAAAACCAGACTAGTTGTGGCTTTAAAAGGCCCATTGCATGAAAAATGCAGTTTTCGTTGTTTTTGCGTGATAGGGAAGGTCTCGGGGCCACATAAATACTGTCCCATGCATTAAACCTGTGATAAACAGAGAAATGCACACAGCCTGTTTTTTGAAACTCCCCCTTTAAGACGAGCAGGCAGCACTTCCTCCTTTCTGTGATGTCATACATAAGGCGACTCCGCCCACTTAAACTAGCCAGCCCGCCTCTGCTCCCCAGGTAACATGGTAACGAGTTAGCGACATGTCGAAGAAATGTTGTTGCGCCATAGACGGATTCACGGAGACTCATGTTTCATTGCACACTCTTCCAAAAGAAACACACGTTACAGACCAGTGGCTGATGGTCATTTTTTCCCGGGTTCCGCAGGATTCCTGTTTACCGGTGAGCACCGTTGAGCACCATTGAGCAGCATAGGTTTCAATTACTTGCCTGTGATTGGCCCGACCATATGTCACTCAGAAAACAGTCAGCCAATCAGTGGAGAGGTGCTGATTCTCTCTTCTGATTGGCTAAATGAACCATCCTGCCAGAGCTCCAGGATAAAGGCAAGAGAGAGGAGCTGTGAAACTATATTTAGCAGACCACAGGTACTCAAAACAACAGATACATCATGCTAGAGATATCAACAGGTAAAATAAAACCCTGGAAAAGTGGGCAGCATGGGGCCTTTAAATGTGAGTGTTAAGGCATATATACTACATGTATAAGTAGCTAATAAGGCCAAAGAAACATAATTAGCAATATAGAGAAAACATTTTCTCTTTCTGACACCCAAGATGAGAACCACTAAAGAGCAATCACTGAGACTCCAGACAAGAATAACTCAATCTATTACGACAGCATGATCTGTCATGTCAAATACTATGATTAGCTCACAGCACTCTGCTCCCATAGCGACATCATTACTTGGTTCAGTCTCTCTGAGAAAACCCAATTTCCATACTATGAAATTTAAGAAAACCAGACTGAATTTTATCACAAAGAAATTATTTTCCACTCTACTATCTCTACAAGTTGATTTGACACTTTAATGGCCTTTTTTCCAAATTCTGTGGATAAAAGAAAGGGGCTATCATGCTCTGATTATGCTTTAGGTTAATGATGACCCACAACCCTCATTAAAAAAGTAGGAGCAAAGTGTGCCTACGGTGAGTTCTCAGTTCTCATCCAGATGTTGAAAGGAATCGTCTCTCCCGTCCATTTGTCTCTCACCTGCCTATCTGCATCAGGGCAACGGCGACGTAATACGAAATCAAATAATCACCTCCTTCATTCTTCCATCTCCTCTCATCATTCCTGTCCACCTGTATTGTTTGCTTGATCGACTGCAGAGCAACACTCTGATGTATTGTCTCGATATTTGCTATTTATCTTGAGGGCAAGCATCACATACGTCAGATTTATGCTTTACAGAGACTTAGCGGTAATCATTTCTCTCGCGCCTTACTTCAGACCCGGCAGGATTATGTGTGTGAATGCGCAGTGATGGACAAAGTAGCTTTGGCGTCACTGCTGTATTGGGATTAGGTGCTATTGTCTGTTCTTTTATTCCCCCTCTACATGCTGCTGAAATGGTTCATATCTTTTGGTCTTGTATTCAGACTTTCAGTTTATCGCACAGAGCATAAAAGCTCTTTATTATTTTACATCAGGTCATAAAGAAATGTGAAATGTTGGCTGAAGAGAATCAGATGGACCATTGTTTGACCAGAAACCAGAGCAAATTCACTTGATTTCTTTCAAAAAAAAAAATGTAGGGAAAAAAGATTTGAAACTTACCAGAAAATTATACAAACATCATAAAAAAAAGTTAGATTTAAATATTTGTAAAAATTTTAAGAAATTTGGCAAAGTTACAAGACAGTTACCAAACAACAACAGCAACAACAACAACAACAACAATAATAATAATAATCAACAAAATACAAAAGCTTTTTTTTTTTTTAATTGCCAGGGATGGTTGGGGTAAAAGTTTTCATCTGTTGCTTTTTATCAGTTAGTAAGAGTAGCACAACCATCATGAAGTACATTACTGGCTCAAGAGGACGATTATTCCAATTAACTAATTAATTGGCTGGTCGGGTAGAAAAGCACGGCTGAGGCGCACCCCGCGCAGAGCTAGTTTGGACCAGCGCAGCGTGCGGGGCGCAGAGAGGTGCGCCGAGATGGGAGTGGCGGCGCAGCAAGGGGGAGGTGTCGACAGATTCAGCTTGGCGCAGTGACAGTTTCGTGCCAAAAGGCTTCGCCGAGGTGCGCCAAAAGCTCGCCATCTGAAACTACGCCTACTTCAACGGGCACCGTTTGGCATGCTTAATGGAAACCCAATGTGATCACCTGTCAGTCAAACAATGTGTCCAGTACAGTGATGTCTTTTTTCCATATATATAAATATTCCACACTGGGTTTCCGTTATCCGGTAATCACCGGACTATGACTGGTAAAATCTGCCAAAGTCCGGTAATTTTTAAATGTCTTGTGAAAATATTCCCTCTAAGCACAATTTGAATTTCATTAAAACAGTCAGTTTCCAAGTAATTTTATTTATTTATTTATTTATTTTATGAAATAGCCTGCGTGATCCCTGTCTCTAGTGTACCAGAGAGACAGAGAGAGAGGTTTTTCTCTGCAAAACCGGATCAAAACAGCGCAGTGAAGTCGCCTGGGGGAGAACGAGGTCACAAGACTGATGCGCATTGCAAGTTGCGGAGAGACACTTGAGACTTGAGATTTTAATTCAGCTGCTGAATTCAGCTTATTATTATTATTATTATTATTCAAATTGTAGTGCAATTGTTTGCAATTCTATGCAATGTTCATGTTAAAAGAGCACAGGCTTGTGCAATATTTATTTTAGAAGTTATGCACGTGAGTCATGTTATTTGATATAGCCTACTTTTCAATAAAAAAAGATTGCGCTATAAATTGACATGCCTTGATATCATTCTTATATAGCCTGCAATTTTAAGCTCAATAAATTCAGATAATATCTGACCGGAATTTCAAACATTTGTCCGGTAAATTGAAAACCTACCGGTCACGTTGTCCGGTGCCAATTTTTTTCTAGGGGAAACCCTGATTCTACACAAATCGAAAATGTAAAATGCAACAGTTTCTTGCCAGACACTGGGCGTTTAGAACAGTGAATGTAAAAGCTTTCATGAACTGGATTTTGCTTTAATCTCAAGTGTGTTGTTGCATCAGTAAGTGATGGAGTCGAAAGTTGCAAAACAAACATGTAGCTAGGCGATTTATATGAATATGGCAAGGATTATCATTTGAGGTAAAAACATTCATTAAAATGGGGGCTTCACAGCTAAATTTATATTTGCTCGTAAAAATCAATAACTTTAACAGACGGTGACAGAGCTGGAAAAAGAGAGATGCGAGGCAGGTAGGTAATGGAAAGAAATGGGAACGAGGAAGACGAATGTAAGGATAGATGCATGGATGGATGGATGGGTGGATAGATGGATGGCAGGTAGCTCCAGCAACATTCCAGCAGCCAAGACTGGCCTCTTTGTCCTGGGTGTGTGTTGATGCTGCTCTCTTCTTCCATGTCAATTGTGCAAACGTTCATTCCGCCTTCCCGCAGCGCATTTAAAGGCAAGGACAGGGGCTCATTTGATTGGTTTAAAGTGAATCGGCTGCGTCAAACCCACTCCACACCTTCTCCCCTCCCTTCCGTGGAGTACTTGCGCCACCGCGCACGATGTGCCAAACTTGCAAAATCCACCTGGCCACACCCAGTTGGCGAAGCGCAGGTACGCTGCGCCCCCTGCCTCACCCGATCTGCGAAACTAGAGCCCTATGAATCCAGTTTTTTCCATTGGATCAAAGACAGTTGAGTTTACAATGAAGACTTGCAAGTAAAGCTTTCCTCATCAAGCACTGGAGTGCGTCTACATGCACTTCAGAAAAAACTGCTATGTAAAGAGAACCCAGGTTTACATAATCATGAAAAAACAGCAAAATGTGAATTTTACAGTTATTTCCTAATCAACAGCGATGCCACAGAGGACCAAAGTTCCACAACCGCTGCCCTATTTAACACAGTTTCCTTGTGGAGCATCACTACAGCTTCATCTAATTTAAATTAGATTGCAGATGACATCTTTTCTCCAGTTAAGTGTGCATGCTTCTGTCTGGAAAGCAGTGACGCTATGATTTTGCGCCTTGGCGGGATGTGACGAACAAGCATCCCAGCCACTGATCAACTTCCTGCTCTGTCAGGAAGTGTCCCCTGGACTCCCATGGTGCTCTGCTCTACCAGCTTTTAATTGCCAGCGGAGCGTGGCTCATTGAGCTCCCGTCACACTGGCCCGCTCTCCCACTGGAAAGAAAAAGCCAACCAATTTGCATATGTAATTGGGTGGAAAGCAAATGTGTTAGGAACCTCTGCCTGTGAATTGCTACCATGTATGCAAATATGTGTATGCGTGTGTGTGTGTGTGTGTGCGTGTGTGCGTGTGTGCGTGTGTGCGTGTGCAACTGGGTCCAAGCAGATGCTCACATCTCAATAAGAAAGGCATTTCATTCAGAGGTTCCCAGAGACAGAACATGCTGCTGGTGTCTTCAGGACTCACACTGTGCACTGTGTTTTTAAGCTCTTGGTGTGTTTGACATCCCGTTACATACAAGCTGCTTCTCAAAGTCTAGGCTGCAGCCGAGAAAGGACTGGTTCTCGCTTGCATTGCACTACAAAGACAATAAGGCTTCTCCACATGTGCGTCAAATACATTGCTGGAAATGTCAGTGTTGCTGTCATACCTGCCATGCACGATAGAAACGACAGTCTTGTTCCTTGTCCTGTTCAAAGTTATTCCTACCCATATGCTGGTATTTGTTCTACACTGGTGTAATACATCCACTGAGTTTAGTGCATTAACCTCCTTCCCTGATGTGAAAGATGCACAATAACACGTGTTCTTGTGTTCTCTGCCACAACACTGCCACTGCCTCACCTTATATAGTGGATTCAATGCACCACTACGTCGTGACACAGTGGCAGTTCCCACTGGGACATGACACTTCTGCCAGTTCCCAGAACATCTAAAAACATAGTGTTAGAGTATAGTCAACATACGTACACGGTCAACTCACAACCCTCAGCTACAGTCTGCATTTATACTTTCATGTAAAGGACCATCCTAGTGATTTTGCATTTAGTGTTGTACACTAAGAGCTTTGATATAATTTTTCGAGGAATTTTGATTGTACCTTGTGAAAGCTTTACCACATCCGCATGAATTGCTAAATGGTTTATTGCTATGTAAAATGTTGATATATTGTAATAAACTGATCAAACATTCAAAATCACTGGTATGGTCCTTTAATGACCAACTGCACCAAAGCAGAGGTATTTTTTCCCCACCAAATTTACACATAGGATTGTGGGATAAGTACTAGGAAGGATACATCTCACTATGTGCATTCCCAAAGTATAGGTGGCATTCCTGAGCCTGCAGCTTTAAAACCCTTTTTGAGCTCAGACTTGTAACACTGCAGAGATAATGTACATAGCGCTCTTATCTTCCTCTGACCTTCCTGCTGCTCACATCACACAGCTCTCCTCAGTTAGATAATTTGTTCTGCTAAGTCATTTGTTTTTTTTTATAACGAATCAAGATGCCGATATCTGCCAATGTATGTAAACACACTCGGGCGTTAAAGGAAAGAGGTAGGAAGTGAGCCCTGCAGAGGCTTTCTCTCTCTTGGTTCAGATTCAGAGGCATTGAGCTGTGTTTCTATAAGACACCTGTAATATGCCATGTTCCTCCAGGAAGTTTGGATTCCTTTTTAATCTGCCATCTACAACAGGAGCTCTGTTCTGTCCCAGGGCTCCAGTTTTTACTCAGAGGAAACAGTTATGGAGGAAGAATGTATGAGTGCTCTGATTTTCAGAGGATTTACAGGGGAATAATTGTGCTCTCTCTCTGCACCCCCATGAAGGAGGATCTTTCTTATTCTCTAAAAAGTTCACACTTTTGTTTTTGAATTCGTGAGTCAAGCTTAGTTTGAGTTTCAGCGTCATGATTCCAGGGCCTTCATCCAGTTTGACAAGAGCACCGCTTGTAGGAAAGCAGCGTTACTGCAAGATGACCACACAGTCTAAGGTTATTTTTGCTTCCATTTCTTGCAGCATTCTACAATTTTCTTTCAAATTCCACTAACTTTCAAACCTTCATAAACCTTTTGAACTTGCAGACATCCTCATCTGCATCTTCTTTGTCAGTTAAGTGAATTTAATGGCTGTAATCAGTAAAGGATCAGAACTTGTTCCTAGATTCACCTAGACACTTTGTTCTTAATCTGTGTCAGCTCAGTATCAGATAAAAGCAGAGCTGTAATTCAGGTTGAACTCGTCTGTCTCTTACATGCATATGACCGTCTTTCCCTGCTGCAGGGTACATTCCAAGATTACCCGAGGCCTTGATGTCTTATTGACCGTGTGGAACCTGAGCAGATTCACTTGATTTAGAAAAGATTGATTTAGGAAAGTAGCAACAATTACCATAAGATTAGTAAAACATGAGTAAAACAACACAGACAAGATTTATAATTATTATAATTATATATTTAAAATTAAATGAAAATTTAAATTAACAAGAATATTCCCACAAATTTTCCCCAAAAATAAAAAATAAAAAGACATAGAGCAAATTTACACAGAGAGTTAAATAAAATGTTTCCAAAAAAAAAAGAAAAAAAAAGCAGAGCTGATTCAGTTGCATTCCTCTGTGCATCTCAGGCTATGATCTGACTCCACTAAACAACAAAATAACTTAAGATTCAAAATTCAAACACACACACACACACACACACACACACACACACACACATATGCAAGGACAAGGATTCACGATGCTTGACTAATCCACTCTGGCTTTGTGACACCAATTTGGTTTTGATGCCCAGCTGTCAGCTCCAGCAGGTTAAGCCGAACAATGTCCTTTAAATGAAGACGTATTGGCAGAGGGGGTGGCTTGATGGATGGCTCTGCCCTGTGGGGAATTACACTGTGTACAAATGGAGGAGAAACCATACAGGAGTGCATATACACATGTGAATCACATGTTGTTGCATCTGTCAATGTAATAACTTCCAACCAATGTAATAAACCATTAATGTAAGAACAATTTGTACTGTATCAATCAATCAATCAATCAAACTTTATTTATATAGCGTCAAATCACAACAGAAGTTATCTCATGACACTTTACAGGTAGAGCAGGTAAAGACCACGCTCTACAAATTATAGTAAAAAACAAGAAACCCAACAGATTCCCTCTTGAGCATGCTCTTGGCGACAGTGGCAAGGTAAAACTGTATAACATAATAAACCTGTTAACATTATACATTTCTACCATTACTGTAAAAAGTTTTTTTTTTATAATAAGGTTGTGTGTCATGTGTTCAGTCAAGGGATGTTTGGTATAGATTTAGGGAAGAATGTTTGTTTTATTTAAAAAGCCTATTGAGAATAATTGAATATTAGGCTTCAACATTACTAATCACAATTTAAACCCTTTTAAATGATCACCAGACACCTCTGTCATGCAAACTGTGATTGGATAACAGATATGTATTGAACTGTAACTGTTATTACATAATCAGTTTGGTTATTACATTTTGAAAACTGAAATATTCTCCCACTAATGTAATACACTGGTGGAAAAAGGTTTCGGACACCCTTTAAATTTTACACAATCTCAAATATTATCATGAAATATTTGTGGAAAAATCTTTTTTGTGTTTCAAAAGGTGTGGCTGCATTAGACAGATACAAACAAATGCAAATTATGTTTTTTTGTTTATTGTTTACAAGAAAAACTAACAAAACTAATTCTTGACAGTTAAATCTTTATCTTAACGCGTGTTTCCTGCGTTAGGTTCCTTGTTTTAGTCATTTTTGTATCTGAAGAACTTTCAAATGTGCTGGCTTTATATAGACACCAAGCTTGGCAACAAAAATTGTGTCTTTTAATAAAAAGAACGACCTTCATCACTGGTACCAAAATGACCCAATACTCAAAATTTCTTATGTATTTTTATGGAACCAATCAATTTTAAGTTTTTAATGGCTTTTTTAGGATTTGTTTAGTATTTTGGCTGTGACTGTACTAAAAGAAATTGCACTTGAAGAGACCTAAGAGTGATTCTTAATGCAATATTTCACAAATGCATGGGCTGTCCAAAA
>OMLB01018972.1:37844-48821 GCA_900302555.1 Myripristis jacobus | reverse complement strand
GATTGAATTTGCTATACTATTAAAAAAACGTCACAGTAATATAACTTTATTTGCAGAGGCAGTCAACAGCATATGACTGGCCACATATGGTCACAGGCTGGGACGGGGGAATGAGATCTAGCCTGCTGCTTTGAGAAATAATAGGCTTTTGTTGTGAAACAGCTGCCCAGCAATGTGTTTCAATGCATAGAGAAGTTCAGAATTTAAAATCATTGCTCTCAAACCGTGGCAGCTTATAGTTATGCTCACACGGGCTTAGTCCGTTTGAAACCCCTCACACACAGTTAAGAAAAACATGTCACTCAAGTGAAGCATGACCTCTAGTCAGACCTCAAGGTTATGAGCGAAATATGGGAACGCCGTTATAGCTTGTTAAGTTGTCAGAAAACAGTGAGGGAATCTTTACGTGTGTGCACTTGAGATAATGGACAGACCATTTACCACATTTCTGTCGTCCAGTAAACACAAAGTATTAGTGCTTAAGCCTCTGAACCACTGCCTGCCTCTGGGGACTATATCTGGACTCGTGTGTTTGAGGACTGGTGTAAGGGGAGTAGCAGTGAGAGGAGGAGGAGGTGTGGTACAGCAACCCCAAGCATCAGCTCATCCATCAGTGTCCACACTACATGCAGTCAAACTACCCAGGGAGGGCCAGTCGGACTTCAGAATGATAATGGATCTACCAGCAGCAGAGGGAGCAGGAGTAAAGGTCCCCATTTTCACTCCTGTGGCCAATTCGGCTATCAATCTAGCCCGCAAGGCCATGGGGAGCCACAGTCAGGTGACACTCCGGTGACATATTGCTCTGTTCAGACCCGACAAAGACATCCGTTACCCCAACCCCCCTCTATAAATATCAAGGCCCCTCGAGGGTGACAGACAACTGTATTGCCACGGCGGTTGCAGACGCTTGTCATGTGTCATCAGCAATTTTGACCTCCCTGCCCACATATTGACCGATCGCCTTGACATATTCACACTAATTGACAAGGGCCAATCAGCACCAGAACGCTACATGGTACAAATTTTACTTGTCAGGGAGACAGAGGAGGTTTACTGAGCAAAATTATTATAGATCACTGCTTGGACATCCGTCTAACAGATTGTTTTGGGTGTAGTCTAATTAAGCAAGTGCAATGGAGTGCAACAGAACCCATAACAAGTGAAATTGTCTCCGGTGTTGATGAGGGAATTGAGGACCGAATGTGTTACTAATGGGCTACGTGCATTAGAAAAATGTGACTGGAAGAAGAATAAGTGTCCACGACGTGTTTTGCTCACACTTTGTCTCCATGGTGTGAATTTACACATGTACAAAACAATAATGAAGAGTCAGTTAGCACACTGAGTCATACCTGGTGACACAGTCTTGATGCGGATGGGATGGGGGCAGGAGTTGAGGACACCTCGGACGTCTCCCAGTGTCATCCCTAATACAGGTGTTCCCCCAATCTCTAGGATGACATCACCCACTGTGAGTCCGCCCCCTGGAGCCGAAGTGACGAATGGAAACTCTCCATAGTCTGCTCCTCCGCCGATGGCCACCCCCAAATCACCTGAAGATCCCAGCAAGGGAACGAAGCTCTCCTGCACCTTGGAGCGCCAGTGCAGCTTCTTCACCGCTGTCTTAGACATGGCAAATGAGCTGCAGGGAAAAAGGAAACAGGGTGAGTGATAAAAAAAAAAAGAGGGCAAGCTGAAGGTGTGAGACAGCAAAAAGTTATGCAAGTGTCACTTGCATAACTCCAAAGGGGGAAAATGCCATGGCTTTAGGCAGAAGCCTGCTTCATAATTTAACCTTATATCACTTGTCAGTGTGTTAAGTCTGCAAAGGGAATTGCATTGTTTCACATACAGATGTGAGAAAATCATGAATAATTCAAGCTTGAAGTGTTTCATGGTTCAAGGTATTTCCTCTCAAACCACATTAGCCTGAGAGTCAAGAGCAACAAAACATGGAAACTGGGTGTTTGTATTATGCAAACACATGACAGCACAGTACGTGACTGGCTGAGTGACCCTGTCCAAACAAAATTAATAGACAGACAGTTCCCTCAGGTTCAATGTGCATGCTTCAGATTGACGTTAATATGTATTCATGTAAACACACACAGCATAGCAACCGGCGCACATTATTTTCGGTCACATGGGAAGATCTTGTTTTGTGTTCCAGAAATGTATATACAAAAAAAAAAAAGGATTTGACAGGCAAACTAAGAATTCATAGCTACAGTGGAGCACTGGAGAACTCGACGTCATTTCTATATTTGCAGTGATGTATACTGCAGTCGCACTGGTATGGATTTTCATAGATTTTCCTTGACATTGAGTAATTAGCCCTTTCACTTGCATATTCTCTGGGAGAGTCACCTACTGCATCATCATCTGCCTTATCACAGTGCGTTGGCACGTTTTGTGCATTGCTATCAGCCAGACACAGTTTAACTATAAAGAAATCTTAATGCAAAGCGTATAATAACAGTGGTTTTCACTGTACATAATGTATGTACACTCGTAAGACGTTTTACTACAGCATGTTGCGATTTCCTAGAGACCGGCACTGTGACATGAGGATGCCCAGTGGAACATTTGGCATCGGGAAGACTTGTTTGAGTCGTCTGTGATGTGACAGCCGTGATGTCCAGAGAGAGGGAAGGATGTTCCTCGAGCTTTGGCCTGACATTATCAGAGCAGCACTGTCACCTTGACATACAGGACAACAAAGACACGCATTGTAGAGTAAGCAGAACAACAAAAAGGACTATATGACACAGAGGCGCCCACTATGAAAACCTCCTCAGAGATGCTTGTGTGCTGATAAACTCGTAACACACTTATCAAAGGTGCCTAAGGTAACCTTGACCAAATGAACGGCTCCTTAGAGACACAAACTTACTCATCTGGAGTTCTATTGTTTCCAAGAGATTAGCAATTAACTCATCACTTCACCACACACCCAATCCTCTTAACAGACTGCTGCTGCCGTGACCCCGCGCTGGATGGGGACCAGTGTTCATTTTGAGGCACATTTTTGGATTTAGTGTAATCTTAGTCTTTTGTCACACTGCAGCTAATAGCTCTAGACGCATATTAGTCATTTCATTTTGATTAAGTCTAGTTACTGTTAAGGCGACTAAATCTGTGATTCTGCTAATCTACTCAGTGTCATTGTAATTTACTCATAATGCACTCATTCTATTTATGGGCCCAACACTTAATTGCTTGTTTGTATATAACAAATTATACTCTATGAATACTCTTTACCAATTATATCATCGACATTAGAAGTGTGCTGCATCAGTTCACAAAAAACAAGGCACCTAGCAATGTTTTTTTTTATTTTTGACTCACTACTAAATGAAAATCATTAGCTGATTTTTGAATTATTTCACAACATCAGTTAATTTTAAAATAATTTCATATATGCGTGGCGAAGGCAGCTGGATTGCTCATAGGTGAGTCTATATTTGGGGCTGGAATTTAAGGAAATGTTATTCCATGGTAGCGTGCAGAAGACAATCACTGGGAAGGAAAGCTGTGAACTGACAGGGTCATTATTTCATGCAATGTAAACTTTTATTTTGCATGCATACGTTTGGACTGAGATACTATGAGAAAAATGTGTCAAGTGATGTTTTTGTTTCATTACACTGATGTAAGCGTTCACCACAAAGAATTTCATTTTGGTTTAATTTCAACGTGTTTTGGTCAGTCTTCATCATTGCCTTTTGCTTTTAAAAAGAAGTGTTTGACAAACATTTTAGTGACTGTGTTCACTGATTAAAATGACACAAATAGGGACAACAAACCAGAGCTTCCTTTGGAGCGAAGGAGTCCAAAGTCCGAGAATTTGCAAATTTTCATTCCAACCAAAGACTATGTCATGCAATTTCAGTGATTAGTTCCTCCACTCTGGTTCAAGGTGCACCAATTGGAGAAATCACCTGGTCTGGTCTTTGGTCAGAATGAAAACCTGCAGACTCCTGGCCCTCCATCACACATGATTTGACAGTCCTGCCTCAGTACAACAGCAGCTCCAACCCTAGCAGAGCCCCCCTTGGGCCCACTTGTCCAGCAGACCTAATGAGATGGTTTAAACTGTGAGAGAAGGACAAGATATGCCTAATCCTTTCCTCTTGACTGGCCAGCTGGCTGGCAGATCTGACAGCGATCCCCCTCTTCCATCTTCTCTTCTGCAGCTGGGCCAAAGGAGGGGCTCTCTGGTGGAGTTATGAGCAAACAGGACAGATGTGAAGGAGGAGGGAGGTGGAGGGGCAGAGAGAGATTTTCTTGAAAATAAATTACAGGGCAGGAATAGGCTATGTGAAATAGGGTGAGGGTGAGATATACATCATAGAAAGACAGAGTACCTGTGCATGCATGTGTTTGTCTGGGGGAAATAAAAAGAGAAAGCAAGAGTATGAAAATAGGAGGAGAGAGAAAAAAGGGAATGGAGGAAGAGCAGAGGTCAGATGGAGATCGAGAGGCGCCACACTGCCTGGGGTTGGCAATAGACTCACTAGTTTGACCTTGCAGGACTTCAGCCCAGGCGACATGAGTCAGAGCTTAGGAATGGTTGAGCTGGTCGCCTCGACGCAGAGAACTCAAAAAGCACGCAACTTGAATTCCATTCTTGGTTCAAAGCCATAAGTTGTCACTGTTGTTCAAGCATGTTTGAATAAACAAGCTCAAACAAGGAGTGTTGTTTACGCCGGCATGTTCCAACCTGAAATTATGCTTATCACTTCATCCCTGCCTAACAGTGCCCCCAGTCCCTCTCTCTCTATCCCACTGTGAAACCTTCTGCAGCAGCTCTGTCGACCTGCTTCCCAAAGCCAGCCATCCACCCACACACAAAACACACTAGTACAACAAGCAGTAAGTGTGTCATGGGAGGAGAATAATGTGGAGTGCAGGGTAAGCACCATCCTTATCATTAACACATTATCATGGGCATCGAGTCTGAATAACATTTCTATAAGCCAGGATCTTCTTCATGCGTTATCTTAAGATTTACATCTCCTTAACAGTTGGACTGAATGCTTCAAATGCTAAAAATAAACAGCTGATAGGCCTGTGGTGTTGTTTGGCCTACCCTGTCACATTTTGCCTGGCTGTTGTTGCATTTTGCTCTTTGTGTCCGGTGCATGGAGGCAGAGTGTGGTGTTGGTGCTGTAGCTGCTGTCTTGACCTCCTCAGTCTGATGGGGCTTTAATGAGCCACAGCCTGTCAGGTCCGCTGAAGCCTGGACTCCTCCCGTACTCAGACATGCGGCCAGACACACACACACACACGCTCTCATCCCTCTGCTGGTGTTGATTCTATAAACTGGCTCTGCACACTCATCTTACTGTGTTTATTCAAAACACGGGCGAGGCTGCCACCAAGGCTGGGGAGTAATGGACTCCATGTAAGCAGATGACAGTAAACAAGGTGTGAACAAGCTGGTGACGGAAATTCACCAACAGTTTTTAAGAAAATCCCCCCAAGCTGTTATTTGGGGTGACTCAAGAAACAGTAACTGTTTGTTGACAGACTGGGAATGACATCAAAAAGGAAAAATTAATTTTAGGTGTGGGCTACTAAACAAATAGATGTACACAACATAATAATAGTTATTGATGGCCGTACAGCACATGATGATCAAACTGATATTAATTATCCGTTTAGTTTCATATTCTGCATATTTCGTGGGCAAAGTGTCCCCAAATTAATTGAAAGTAATCTTATTATCAGAGGCAGTCATGTTGCTATGTTATTGTTATTGATGTTGCAATGTTAGAGGTTATTTCTGACAATACCTGCACAACAAATTGGGCCATCATACAAAATATTTTAATTTCACAATGGATATTCAAATATCTGACCGTAAACCAACAAGTACAGATTTCCCCAGTATTATTTTTTTTTCAAAGGGATATTCCCTCAAATCCATTGTTTTATCAGGGTAAGTTGATCCATTATCATTAGTTTAGATGATGGGTCAATGTGCTTAAGAACAAAAATACCTCTGAATCAAGGGGAACTGTACAGGGAAGAATAACACAATATGTCAAGGATCAAGGATATCATCAAGGATATGTAACCCTATAAAAAGAAATCAGTATTGAAACTGCTGACCTTTGGGTCAGCAAAAAGCTGACCAGTACGTATACTGTTTCACTGACTTCCTCCCCACCAGCGAACCGCTTAGGCTCTTTGTCCTGCGATGCTGGCCTCCCAGTGTAATTTCAAACCAGAGCAATCTGTCAAGGGCAGCAGCCATAGCCCTTTCCCTTGAACGTTACTCTTAGAGGTTAATTTTTATTTCCTCACTACATGCCTTCATTCTGAGAGCATGAAACATGCTCAAGGCTATTAGGAGCCAGTATGTATCAACAGCTGCGCCAAACAGGTTTTTTTTTTTTCCATTAGAAAAATGCCTTTTAGCCGTGAGTGGCATAAACAGTCATGCTTGTATTGTTCTGAGAACATTCACTGTCCTCAGTTAATTAACCAAAATAATTCATTTTCTTACAGAGTAATGAAGTCAAACTGTAGTGTTATCTTCATTTTAAGAAAATAAATTGGGATCCCGGCTTCTTCACTGTAAAAATTGCCCTTATACAACACCAATGTTTATGGCTGAATTTGTGGCCCCAAACCACTGACTCCTCCACTCAGTCCTGTGATTAATCTGCACTGGGCATAAAGGTAGAGACATTGTACCACCAGCAAGGGATACACATCTCCATTAGAGGACAAATGATCTAGGTGTTTGTTTCAGGTAGGACCTCCAGGCTGAACATTTGTTCATGACAAAAGTTGCTCACTCAAGGAAAAGAGTTACAGATGAGACTTTCCATGGAACTCAATATTTCAAAGTCAACATGGAACAATAAACGAAAAACATAAGGGAATAGCATGACATTGGAATGGAGAGCATCGTCAAAGGACCTTCAGGAAAAGGGCGTAAGCAAAACACCTCAATTAAGATTGTGGTTAATTGAATTCCTTTGTTAATCTGCTCCTGTAAGGCTAGGAGAACAAGAACCGCTCTTGACAGATTTACCAGGAAGGGTGAAAATGAAGGAGAGAGCTCTCGACACGCCGCGCCACTTTGGGCAGCACTTACTCAACATTAAAAAACATTTTGTCACCCACACCACTGCTAGCTGTGATATTCTTATTAGCAGATCACCGCTTACACTAACCTCCCTCTATCAATAACATGAGAGAGGCTTTCATGGTGATAGTGGCTGTCAGGTCTAGTGTTTCTCTCCTTGTTCCTGATGTCAATCCAGATGCCGACCCTCATCTACATCAAAGCCTTCTCTCAGCTGTAGATCCCTCACTGACATAATTAACTTTGACCACAGCAGACTTCGTCCAACTTCTGTGAAGAATGAAACTTACTTTCAACACAGTGAGCAGCTTTTGCAATGGGGTGTTGCTCTGACTCCATACTTCTGAGTAAAGGTTCATGTTATGAAACACATTCACAGATTTTCCTCTTCTGCATGTGTATCACAGTTAATGTACATGAACCTTTGCAAGTGTTGTTTTTGCTCCTCTGCTGTGCTTCTATCCTGTGGTGACTTAGTGGAGCAATGCTCTCTCTCTTGTCCAGATCCTTGTTCTGCTCTAAATGCCATATATGATCATGAAATTAACTTGATCACAGCTAAAATGCTCCATGAACTGTGAGCACATTCAGTATTTTGTGCATGTGCACGGAGGGTTCAAGGCAGTGAGTCTTTGTCTTTCCTAAGTGTGAATTTTGGTGAATATTGATGGCCTGACTCTGTGTTTTGTCAGCTAGAATGTGACCAGCATGACTAAGGGCTGCATGTGTTTATCTCCTCACAAATGCTTGCAGTGAATAAACTGAAAAGATTTAGGAACGCAAGCACAAGCACAAGCCAAAACAAAGTTGGCATGAGTGATAATGCTGCCAGGAGAGTTTTTATGACATAGTAAACTTATTAATGGCTGATTGCTCTATTAAAGCACATCCAAATATAAAAGGAAATAATCAGCAGAAGGCATTTTATTTACAAAGGCTGAGTGTGGGTGGACTGATTGAATGATTGATCAATTGTCTGACTGACTCACACATTCATTAATTCTCTCACTTTTTTTTTTCATTCCGATTGATATTTCAGGTTAAAAAGCACCCAAACAAAAACAAGCTGCAGTGCCATTAAATTATCATTTATACATGTGCATACAAGCATGAGAAAATCAACAAAACTTTCAAAGTACTGCAGAAAGCAAGAAAAAAGTGTTTTTAAAAATTACAGATCAAAATAGAAGAAAACTGACTGAATGCAAGTAGTTGACTATTAATGAAACACAAGAAACTACACATTATTCCAATTTCACTGATTAATTATTGGTTTAAAAACAGGCATCTCGTTAGATGAGAAAGCATCACACCACGTATTTCCGGTGCAGCCTTCAACACACTGTGTATTTTCACCTGCAGGTTTAAAATGCATCAAACTTTCACACATTTTCTCCAGCGTCCCTGCAGGATAACTTCTATTATGTAATGAAAATCTTTGAGAGCCGAACCCACGGTCCAAGTTGCCCCTTTGGGTTTCCATCACAGGAAGCAATCTGCACAAAGGACATGACATGGCTGGTTGGAAATAAACCCTTCAGTTGAACCCAGCCCACACATCGAACACTAAGCTCATCACTCTAACCTGTACTGAAGCACGCTGCTCCTAATCTTACAGCATCCTCCCATGGGCTGGGCTGGAGGTCAGCCAAGTAAAGCATCTTAAATAACCAGTGACCTTAAATTAATTCTAACTAATAGAATCGTCGCCTTATGGACAGGCAGAATATGTGGAAGAGTCATTCTCCCCGCACGCTCTTCCTCATCTTATTCAGCATCTTTTCGCCTGACCCCATCGTCTCAACATCCACACCAAACTGTGCAACCATCATGGGGTGTACTAAAGCTCCCTGATGCTCACTCACTTTCAAATCTAGGGCACGGGAGTGCTCAACACAAAACAGACAGCAGTGGCAGATTTAAAAATAAAAGATTAAATGCTTGTGGGATGAAAAACACAAAATAACTCTCTCTGTCACACACACTGACACAAGCATGCACTGAAGCACTCGCTCACACACACACACTCAAACCTACACGCGCATAACCCTTGCATAAGATGAGCGCACGCACAAGCTTATAGTAAATGCAGTGAAAAGTACATTGTCTATCCTCTGCACGGCCATGATAAATCTAAAATCTATTCTAGTCTGTCTTCATTAATGCTATTCTTGTGGGCTCTATGTACAAAGGGACTTTGTGTGAGATTAAAATATCCTTGTGCACTGGAGTGACACTCAAGAACACACACACACACACACACACACACACAGGTGGCGCCGGCGCAGTAACACCCCCCTTTGAGGAAACTGTATCCCTGACCTCACGTGATCAAGGTCAAGGCAGGGGGGCACATTAATGGGCCGTGTTGGTTTGTGAATGCACGGCTCTTCTGAGGCACACCACTGTAACAACAACAGGTCCTCTTCCTCAGTCTGCCAGGACGCATTACACTCCTCGCTGAGATCAGAGATGAGCTCTCATCAGGGGGAGATAGCAGTTTAATTAAACAGAGAAGTGTCTCAGCTCCTCAGCAGAGATGATGGATAAGGGAGACAGAAGAGGGAAAACCAGAAAGGAGGGCAACTGAAAGACGATGAGACGCTGAATATAGCCAATGGTCGAAGAGAAACTGTAATAACACAGGAGAATCAAACAAGAGAGGCAGGTGGTTTGAGGGGAAGATTGAAACCATAATAGCAAAATGTATTATTCATAAGGGAATTGGGACAGAGAGGGGGGTAGTGGAGTTCACTAAAATGAGCTTTTTGTGAGGTCACAGTCTTGTAACCCAAGCAGGGCTTCAAGTGTGTGTATGTATAGGCGTACCTGTGTGTGTGTGTGTGAGAGAGAGAGAGAGAGAGGGACTGCATGTAAGAGAGATACTGCTGATTCAGTAGGGATGGGTGAAGGTGACCCTCGCCTGTTCCTCCCGCCTGTCTCACCACCTGATATTGATCCCAGTTGTCCAACTCAGATCTGACTCAAGGATACCGCCCAGTTTCACGGCCCTGTTGACATTTCGAACAACGTTGCTGTGTAAATTGTAATTCCACACAATATTATTGATTCGTTATTGATTTGCACTCTCCGTTCGAGTCTACTGGCTTTAAGAGGGGCTTATCCAATCCAAATTGAATCTCAACACTGGTAGAGACGTGAGCGTTAGTTCCGGCATGGGTGTTGCGTTCTTGTTGAAATGGGCCCGACCACACATGAACTGTTGAGAAGAGAGACTAAGAATAGAGCGGGCTACAACTGCAGAATCCAAATGCAGTGGCTGGGAGCAAAGGTTTGGACCACAGATGGGAGAATGTGCCTGCGTAGCCCTACCCTGTCAAGGGTAAACTGCCGTACACCCACCCAACACACACACACACACACACACATATAAACACAGAGATGCACAGACACACACATCCTCCTACTTTGTTTCAACCACACCTTAAAATGGCACCATGAATATGCATGAATGTGAAGGACGCAGGAGGTACATAATTAGACAATCAACAACTCCCGGGTGACAAGCATTACTACGACAGAGGAGAAATGCACCTCGCATCATCTTCCCCTCTCATTAGCAGTTCAAGTGGATTCATGCTAATACATCGACATGAATTTCCACTTACTGCTGCTTCTAACTCGGGCTGAGAAGTGGAATCAAAGGAAGATAAATGGTGAGTGAAAAACCAAAGCATTCGTTAGTAAAAATCACAGTGCAAAATGGATATTAGGCTCACCAATTATGCTGAGGGAAAGCAAGGACTGTGAGGGGCAGAGCAGTAGTGTGTGAGAGGAGAGCATGTGTGTGTGTGTGTGTGTGTGTGTGTGTGTGTGTGTGTGTGTGTGTGTGTGTGTGTGTGTGGACAGTC
>OMLB01018972.1:12722-37824 GCA_900302555.1 Myripristis jacobus | reverse complement strand
TCCAAGCAGCAGCAGTCCCTCCACTAGTGCCACATGTCTCTCCTTCCCCTCCACTTAATTAATGATTCATAATAACAGTGTAACCTTGACTACTCCCCAAACGCAGAGCAGTGCACACGATTAAAGCCAGGGTCACACATCCATCACTTAAAAACAAGATCCCTCACTTGAGCAGGGACACACCCTTTTACAAACTGAGGGAGCGAAATACTCACGCACACCTGCATAATGCACTCACCCACCTGGCTGTCAAGTAAAGGTTGCATTTTGCAAGTCCAGGACATTTCTAATAGCAAGATTTTTGCAGGTGCAATGAACATGTGCCTCTGTTTACATGTAGTGCGGATTCTGGAGTAGGGGAAAAATATGATTTGAAAACAGTGCAATAACCAAGAGCAGACAAAAAAAAGAGGCTGTCATCAAACTTTGAAACCTACACATGACTTCACACCTGCACACAGATGTCAGGCGCTGCTGACCTGAAAGTTAAAGGTAAACTTCACCTGGCAAATGGCACCCTCATCCCTATGATCCACCACCCTCATCACAAGCCACTCTGTCCCTCTTACACACACACACACACACACACATAACACATTCTCATATTTCTTATATTTAGGGAAAATACTGACCTGCCCTGGCGCTGACATACACACATCCTCTTCAAGCAGTTGAGCCTTTCAAAAAGGATCCGTTTAAAAGCGTCTATATACATTGACCCGACTGAGATTAAACACTAAGCCTAGTACTGGACAAAATACGAGTTGTTAAAATGCTGCTATCTGATTGCAAAAGCAGTTTGCGAGGCAGTGCAGAGTGGATGGGATCTGCAGCCCAGAGAAACTCAGAGGCGATGTGCACGGCAGACAGGATATTTGGACACTAGTGGAGGATGCTCTGAGAGCCGTGATGATCTTGTAGAGGGGGGAAAAAAACACAGTCGGGCAAATGTGACAGCGGTCGCTCTATAAATTCAGCAGCTGCCGCACTGCTATAGGCAATAGAGCGGGGAGGATGGATAAAACCCGTGGCTAATATGTTGTCTAAACTTGCAGTGAGTGTTAAGTCTTTGCCTATTCAACATTAGTCCCCGCACTTTGTATTCAGCTGTAAAGAATTTCTCCAAATACTCACCTCCATCTCTGCTTTCCCCTCGACCGATTCCTCCTGTGTCTTCCTGTGGCAAATCGGACAGTTTAATTGCTCATATTTGCCCGGTACATTTCTTTGGTTCATGCTATTTATCAAGAAAAAGAATCACGTCGGTAATATCGATTTTAACCGGCTGGAGGTGTCATTGAACTGCAGGCGCGGTGCTTTCACGGCGCAGGAGCGCGGTGGCCAGTCGCCGTGGGTAAGATTAGGTGTTTGGATGTCCGGCACAAAGTCAGGTTAGGCTATTGTTCTTGCTCCCAAAAGGCACTTTTGCTGCAAAGACACAATGATAAGGCAAATGAGTGTCGTGGGAACTTGGGGGAAAAGGGGGGAGGAAGTGAAAAGAGTTAAAAGTACCGCCCCTTTATTATTCTTTGTATCACTGTACTTACATCAGCAGCATCACTTTTGGCTCTGCACAAGTTGACAGAGATTAGATTTCAGCGTCTTGAGAACCAACTGAGCGGAAAGGCGTGGAAGAAAATGGATTTTGCACATCATGAGAGCAAGTGTTCATAATAACTTCATAAAAAAAGAAAAAATTACAAAAACATACAGAAATATTTTAAGTTTAGTATTCTTTATGAGACAAATTAGGTAATGGCAAGTGATTAGAATTTCAAGGGAGCAATGTGAGTTTACAGGATGTGCCCTTTTATTAATAAAAACGACTCCTAATTAAATATTTTTCAGTTTAAAGATGCAAATATCATTTTAAGCGATTTTTACCTGAACGTGCCCGTTTGGCCATGTGGATCATTATTTGTTCGCCTTATCAAAAACTTCAAATGTTAGTATCATATTTGAGCTATAGGGTTATATCTGTAAAACTACACTCTTTTAATTCCTGTCTTTTCTCTTATTTCTGGATGTTCTGTGTCTCCCTGGTATTCTCCTCCTCATTCATTGTAATTTTAACGCGTCTAAATGACAAAATATTACATTTATTTGATAGAAACTACAGTGTAATATACACAGGTTCATTGTGTTCTCGCTAGCTTTTGCTTTAATTGCCAAGCACATTGGGAATTGTAGTTTTTTTTGTCAAACAACTATATGAAGTGTGCTACCATAAAACTACAAGTACCAGAATTCATTTCTTCTACTTCTGTCATTTCCAAACAACCATGGCGTCGTACGAAGAGGATGGACCTGTAGCCAAGTCTGGCGCCGCTGAGGAGCAAGGAGACAGAAAACCAGCCGCTATATCGTTTGGTTTTACTAAAACTATAAGCAAATTCAAATCCTCGAGTGCCGGCGCCGCAAGTAAGGAGGATGAGCGGGATTACTTGACCGGAATTGACGAGAGAAAACTGCAAAGGTAGGATACACATGCTAATGCTAGCTAATGTTATTCAAACGTTAGCGTAACGTTACGTTAATTCAGCCACAGTGCTTAAATTAGGTCCAAATGTTGGTTATCATTAAATAAGCTTATTTTTAACTTAAATTTAATTAAAAAGCTTGAAACAAATCCGGAACCAGGCTGCCTGGCTGTCTGTGTCACTAGCTAACCTGTGTGTCCATTCGCCTGTCACCGCAGTTCAAAACCAGCCGAGGAGCCCCAGGAGCTCATCATCCCCCTGATCCAGAGGAACCGCTGGTGCAGGCCGGGCCGAGCGGGACACACCGCCCCGCCGGAGGCAGGAGAGGGAGACACACAGCACATAGCTGAGGAGCAGGACTCTGTGGAGTCACAGGCTGTCAAAGAGCTTATTGAAGGTGTGTGTCTAGGGAAGACTGGGGAGCAGTAATAGGTTGTGCAGGAGCCCCCCTAAACATTGTTAATTCATCTTACGTCTTTAGACTCCCAGAGGCAGCTTGACAAGTGGCAGAATGGGTCTCAGATAGACTACCAGCTCACCATCCCCCTGCTGATGCAAAATCAGGTCCCTGAGGGCTTTGAGGACGGAGACCAAGTCAAGGTGGACCTGCGGCCTGAATCTGTAAGTACGGGCACCAGCACCTCTCTTCAAACTGTGTCAGCCGTACACCACAAAGCAAAGTTTTCCCTGTAATCACTTGCAGACAACATAAAAGCTGTTTTTTTTAAAGTTATTTTGGGTGAAACCTGTTTGAATCCCAAGGGAAGATCCAAATTAAACACCATCACTGTTAAGATACAGATATTGTCAATCTTTCTTGCATTTAGGGCATATTTTAGTCTGTTGTGGTGCATTTGTCTCTAAAATCTACACTTCTATTTTCAGTGTTTATTTGTACTTGCACAAAATACACATTGTATACATCCAAGGTGACTATAATCAGTATGATTCTTATCTGATTATGGATTTGTACAATTATTAGTCCTGAGACGTCTCAAGAGATTAGAAGTGTGTAATCTGTACCTCAAACTCTTTTGTAACCATTGATTAACGTAGATGTGTTGGTGCCTTTTGATGTTGAGTGTCAGTGTTATGATGTTTGTTGTGTCTTTCTGGACTCGAAATTATAACTAGTCATAGAAAACTCACTCAATATGAGATCCTTAATGATCTAAAAAAGAATAGCCAAGGGATATCGGAGGATTTCACATTTTCTCTCTGCAGTTCTTTGTAAATTCCTGTAACTCAAGTGTTCACCAAGACTTATAATGAATACAAGTCATTGTTAAGAGCTAGGAGAAGCTTAAGTGGACACTATTATTGTTTGGTAATATTATTGTGTCCAAACTTTTCCAGCATGCCATCCTGAATATTGATACAGTTACACACATTTAGACCCAGGAGCTGCCTCATATAAGCCAAACCCCAGTCATCTACTCCTGGCCACTCGTCAGCGCCACTGGCACATGTGGATGTTAACGGCCTCGCTCAAGAGAATTTGAATAGTAGTTGTTTAGGGAGGCAAGAGCTCCTTGGCCCCTAGATGACTTAATTCCTTTAAATGGTACCTTATGTGAAGATCAACAATATAATCTGCTAGGCAAGCAATTCAGAGGGCATGAGAAAAAGCCTGACAGCATGAAAATGCCTGGTAGACTGGCTAGTTTGGCTGAGCTGAAATTTGAGTGTGTGAAAGTGCTGACAGCAGAATATCTGCCGTGACCAGCTAGAACAATGCCCCGCTATGCATACACACTTGTGCGCATGCGTGTCCGTGCTAATGACTTTGTCATTACAGTATGGCTTGGCTAGCAGACGCTCATCAGCATTCTCCGCACCGATGTGCAAACAAACAATGTTATCTCGTTCTGTTTGTTTCTTTCGTCTGGGGCGTCACAGCGCCTCACCGCTGCCATCCCGTATCTGTTCTCACTCAACTGTGACTGGCAGAACGAGAGTCGGGGGAACTTACTCATGCCGTGCACAGGCTCATTTTAATTCATCGTGCTCAGTTAGAGTGGACTTTCAGCTTTCCTTTAGAGGGGAGTAGTAGTGCCGAGAGAGATGAGCAAGTCCACTGGCCTGATGTTTGCAGGCCAGGCTGAGTCTGACAGCCTGGAGCCAAAGGGCTGAGTAAGACCAGCATCACAAACCGCTTCTGTCTGTCAGCTTGTGCAGCCATAGCTGTGTATCACAACTGTGGGAATACATAAGCATTTCATTTAGGCCTTATACACATTTTTTTTCTCACTTAAACTGCAGTTTCTCCTTGTCTTGGCTTGTTTGAGCTGCAGAGTGTGTTTCTTTGGATTTCTAATGTTTAACTATCGCTGTGTATTATGTGTTTTTCAGTCGACAGAGGCAGATTATGAGCGCGTTCCTGTTGCAGCTTATGGCCTCGCTATGCTGAAGGGGATGGGCTGGAAAGAAGGAGAGGGTATCGGACGCACTTTTAAACAGTGAGTAACAGCCACAGCTCGGGCTATATCATTCCCTTTCTTGCCTTATTATCCTCAATAATGTTTGTGATTTACTTTACATGAGGGCTGGACAATATGGGCACAAATATCACTATTTTTGACCAAATACCTCAGTATCAGTGTTATGAAAATATTGCACACATGACTATTGGTGTTTTCTTATGATATTCACATACAAGAGAGTATTCTCATTAGTAATGTGGTTATGATGACCACGCATGTCGTTTCACAAAATCAGTATAAGATTGATGTATCACCCAGCCTGTACTTTATATTACCCTGTATATGTCTAACTCTGTTTTTTGACTGAGCACTCTTGTTTCCTGTGTGTCTGTTTCCAGGGATGTGAAGCCTATCGAACACCAGCTCCGTCCGAAAGGTTTGGGTCTCGGAGCAGATCGTTCGGCGATCAGGGACCTGGAGCCCAGCAGACATCGACGTCCCCCTAAGCCGGGCGAGGAGCAGGCAAAGGAGGAGGCTCTGGTGCTGGGGCCTGGGGGCTGCATCCTGGTGGAGTCTGGTGCGCACAAGGACCTGTATGGGAAGGTACTGTCAATGCAGTCTGTTTCTCTTTGCATCTATTGACCTGCTCAATCTATACAGTACAGCAGTTCTCTCCTGTTCCAGCTGCAGTGCTGTCATGTTCAGTATTGCCTACGAAGGCTTTTGTGTTGTGTAATAGCACACAAATGCCTAATGTTTCTTTGACATGATTTTCTCGGACCAGTTCCTCATCACTTTTATATTCATTCATGTGTTGCAGATAGAGGGGGTCGATCCAGAGAACGCCCGAGTTGTGGTGAAGCTGGCTATTGGCGGCAAGACTGTGACAGTCAGCCAGTACGCCATAAAGCTGGTTGATAGTAAAGAGTACGAGAAGTACAGCAAAGACCTCAGTAAGTAATTTGTCAGAAAATATTTAAATAATATTTTTAAAAAATTGATTGTTGTGGGCAGTGTTTGTGCTCCTGCATGCCAAATAAGTCCATCATGGCCTTCGAAGCTAAAAATCAATTTGCCAGCTTTCCATTTGAGCCCATTTCATCAATGAGTGTTTGACAAGTGAACCTTGATTTACATGGAGAAAGCCATCACGCACACCGAGATAATGTTTTTATTTAACAGAAAATAACCAGAAGTACATCACACGTTACTTGGGGGTGAAATTTTCCTGCTTTCCTTTCAAATTACCACAGATAGGATACCCTGTAGGTTGTTTCTGCATCAATTCGTGCTCATTTGGAAAATTCCAGATGAAGGGAGAAAAAAAACATGTGGAGTTAAGCAGCCTGCTGGTGTGTGAGGCGCTGTGCTGAACAGGTTTATCCTCCAGTCAAGTGACATTTGAGACTCCTTGTGGAAAGGAACACAAAACAGCTACTCAGCTGCAGCTTTTATTTTCAGTAATCTGAAGTGCCTGTTCCTGGAATAGAAACACATTAACCCTCACAGTGACACACACACACACATACAAGACAGTGCAATATTGGTTATACAATTCTGTGTTTAGGTATTTGTCACAGATTATTACTGAATGATTGTGTCCCAAGGTCAAGGCAGGCAGTGCTTGTAATGCTGTTTTTTCCACCGGCCAGGTCGCCTCACTAAAGCCCATAAAGAGAAGGAAAAGGAGAAAGAGAAGGAGAAGGAACGGGACAAGGAGCGACAGAGACGGGAGGAGAAAGAGAGGAGGAGCAGTGGTGACGAGAGGGTGAAACACAAGTCAGATGGAGACAGAGGAAAAGATGAGCGAAAGAGAAAACACTCGAGTCAAGACAGGTACCTTTCCACTATACTTTACATTCCTTTTTCTATACCTTACATCTTTTTGTAAACAGATTATTTTTATACATTGCCATAGTTTGAGTATAAGACAGATTTCCTTAACCTTAAATATAATACCACAGATTTTAGGACATTTATTTTATCTATGTACTTTTATGCAGTCACAATGATAAAAACAAAGCAGACAACAAAATGTCAGCACAGTGGCTATTTACTTGTCTTATGTGTGTTTCTTGGAGTATATGAATATTTGCTCTTTGTGTTTTCTCACCAGAGAGAAGCCACCGGTGAAAGAGGCACGGCGACAACCGGCTGCCCCCTCCTGGCTCCAGAGAGACCTGAAAGTGCGCTTTGTAGACAAAGCTTTCAAAGGGGGCAGGTACTACAACTCAAAGGTACTAACACAAGGCACTTTGGGATCACATGGTCAACCAAAACATGCTTTCCGTCCCTGTCCAGTGTTATTTTATTCAAGAATGGAGGTTTCAAGTGTATCAAGGGATTTATTTCAAACTAGGAAAAGTTGAGGGAATTTGGCAATTCATTCCATGGCACATATCACGTTCACCATATTTATTTCTCAGCATCTGCTACACATGCATTTATTTATATGGGGGGCACTGGCTGTTTTTTGTATTCACTATATTTTATGGACTTGGATGATCAAAGCGACACTGTTTTTAATCTTGCCCAGTCACAGAGAAGTTGTGGACTTTTGCACAATGCCTAATGTTTGAGTCCTTTGATCAGCCTCACCAAGTTTTAATAATTCTGTAATTGTGAGTTTTGTATCATCGCTCTTAAGGCCCATCTTTTGTTCCAGATGCGTGTGGAGGACGTCCTGACACCGAGTACCTGTGTGTGTCGAACTGAAGAGGGAAGACTGTTAGATGGTGAGTCAACATGTAACTAGAGTATGCACACTCTTTCACATAGGCCATAGTTATCCACATATTCTGACTATGTATTACTTTATGCTTGTACATTTTCTATCTATCTATCTAAATAAGAATACTTTGGCATTAAACATAGAAAAAGAAATAATAGTTCCAGAAGTATATTTTAGCTTGTACAGTAAGTTTCTGTTTCTCAGTCACACACTGGAATGCTTCATTAAGAACTAATTAAAATCTCCTTCAGGCACATCCTGTAATATAGACAGAGGCAGTAAACATTTTTATGTCAGTGACAATATCACTTCACTTTTTCATAATAAGGCAGAAGAGGTGGGGTATTTGATTTGGGCTGCTGGTGAGAAAGCTAGGGAAAACAACACGTACTATGTACTAATGAACAGTAAATTCTGTTTTTCTTCTGGGCTTATTGCAATACAAAACACCAAAATACATATACCACTTTGATGAAACCTGCCAGACAGTACACGCGCAGTAACAGCTGCATAAGCCATGCTACAGTTGTTCTTTATGCGAATAAGGGCATTTTTTAACACCAACAATAATGAACAGTGACTTGTAACCACTGCATCACCCTCATGGCCATAAATGCAGTGAAGAAAAGTCTCGTTGGGTATTGCTGTTGTGCTGACTGAGTTTTTTTTTTTATTGTAAAATCTCCTCAGTGATTAACCTATTGTCTCTTTACTTTATGGCAGATGTGAAACAGACAATGCTGGAGACAATTGTGCCAAAGAATGAATCTGACGCTATAATGGTTGTGCTGGGTGAACACAGGGGACAGGTGAGTGGCTGTTACCATGGCAAAGAGTGTGCTATAATGTGTACATTTTTCTCTGTGGCTGTAATGTAATCAGTGCTGTATTCAAATGTCTGTTTAGGTGGGGCGTATTCTCCAGCGTGACAGGAACAAGTGCAGAGCGATGGTACAGCTGGACCGCTACGAGGAGAAAGTCTTCACGCTAGACTATGACTCTATCTGTCACTACCTGGGAGCAGGAGAACACTGACTTTTCTCCCTCTCTCACCTCCATTTCAGCATCACCCGCCCCTCTCTCCACCCAACTCAACCCGAAATATTGTCTTTTTGTATTGTAATGTTTGGAAAATAATGGATTCATAAGATTATGGTGTTTTATGATATTGCACTTTTGTAATAAAATCATGTTTTAAAAAAAATCTGTCGTAATGTTATTACAAGATTATACCTAAAAAGAAAAGCAATTGCAGCAAGTCACTTTTACAGAAATCTTTAAATTTATTAGCAAATTATGTCAACTGTGGTGGTCATAGTAACAATAAGGTAAAGTTAACCTTTAGGTTAGACATATATATAAAAGCATATTTACAACTGTACTAAATGTTTTAACAAAAGTATGAGTACACCCGGTGGTACAAAACCTCTGCAGTCTAATTCTGAGATGCAGATGTGCGCACATTTCACAGACAATTTTAAGGAATTCAGTGTGCGATGGCGAACTTGAAGACTTGAACAAAATGAAGAGAAGCAGTTGTGCCTGTCCTTGTTTTCCTGGGACTCGGGTCACTCCTTGGGTGGCTGGTTGGCTGCGTTGGCCCTGAGGACGGCCCCTGGGCTGGGGTACGGCCGCTGCTGGAACAGAGGCCCTGCCGCTGTGGTGTCTGCACCCGTCTTTGCTTCATTACGCTTGGGCAAGCCAGTGGACCATGTGCCCCTGCAAAGAGGGAGAGGTTTGCTCATGGTCTGCCTTTGTGTTATGTGCTCATTTCTTAAGAAAAAGACGTCAGTGACTATTGATTACCTTGGAGCATCTGAGTAAGCACTTGGATCCATGGGGTCCATCTCATCATCTTTTCTCCCTAAAAAGCAGAGAAACACATGACATCAGTGCCCATTTAGACTTCGAATTTGAATGTGATTACACAGTACGATATGGATGTAGACATTACCTCTTTTATTCTTGCTGTAGGGAGCAACGTCTTCTCTCCTCTGCTTTCGTCTGTCTCTGTCCCTCCCGTCGTCCCTGTCCCGGTCCCGATCCCTGTCCCGCTCTCTTTCCCGCTCACGCTCACGCTCCCTGTCTCGGTCCCGTTCTCGCTCTCTGTCTGGCTTCTCAAACTGCCTCTCGCCTCTGTCATCTCCTCCCTCAGCTGAAGAATGAAAAAAAATGTCAGTAATTATAAAATAATCCCTTGCTAGTGTCTGGGGGAAACATGAAACAGCCTGTGCCTTCTAAGAATAGCATCAAATGATGGTGTGAGTTGCTATGAATAGTTATGCAATTTCCATATGCAAAAATGTATGATGATAATAACTGTCTCCTTGAAATAGTATGGTGGCTCAATAGTGTCCTACCTCTCAATTTCTTGGCAGGTTTTGTTATCACCGATGTCGGGTCATTCGGGGACAGCCAGGCAACCAAATCCGTCTCCACATTCCAGTAGTAAGGAAGGCCACTGTGGATTGAAGGAGAAAAGAGGTGTAATTACAGTGTGTGTAGTAATCTGCCATGTCCTTAGTTAACACACTGCTCAGAGACACACACTGAAATACTGCACAGCCGCATGCGAAATGAGTGTGATTCAATCAAAAACCTTTTAACACAGAGAAGCTATTTTTAAAAAGAGATGTCCTTTTCACACAGCCTACAACTTGCAGCAAAATAAATGATTAATTTCACACGGTAAACGAACAAGTGCCATGGATGTTAAGTGCAAAAATGTCAGATGTTAGTTTGCAGCTTTTGCGCAGCACAGACGAGGAAGTGTGCCCCTATGAGTAATGACTATCCACAAGCAGCTTGTTGCTCGCCTCAAGCTGATCTCCCCCTCTCACACAGGAATGAAGTGGGCAGTGAGCAGACAGCCTGCAGCTGGTACAAGGTCAACCTTGTCTGATCATGATGCTGTTATACAGTGATGTGGCAGCTCTTAACAGAGGTGCGGCTTTCTTGGAAACGTCTATTTAGTTTTCCTCGGAAATGCAGTTTTGTAGGGCTCTATTTTAAGTGTTTCTATTTCAGTGTCACTTTTCATATTAGTAAAATCGATCCAAAAAAAAAAAAAAAAAAAAAGAGTTGGACCCAGCATATTAAAACTTTGTATAACTGCAGCAACTGTGCCCTAAAACTTGCAGACATTTAGTTTATTCAACTTGATGAGCTTTTCAAATTTGTTTTACTCAGCTGTTACAGTGCCAGAGTGAAGGTGACTAGGGTTACATGAGCAAATAGTTTGGATTTTGTTGGTGCTTGGATCTGCCAGAATAAAAACTCATCTTTTTGGCAACCCAAAAATAAACATTCCCAAGTGAAAAAAGCAAAAGATGACACTTTGAGGGCTCGAAACCCTTAAAATCCAGAGTGTAAATGTTCTGGTGAGCAGAAACATCAGTCATAAGAACCCTGAACAGCTTACTGTAGAAGTTAAGAATAAACAAAAGGGTTATTGTGGATGAAAGGAAAGGTCACTCACCAAATGGGGTCAAAAACTTTGTACCAGTTTGGCGGTAAATTCTCTTGTCTGGTGGCCTCATAGTCGACATTGTTGTCATCATAGTCTTCGGCAATAATCTCCTCGTCTGCCTCTAAACAAATTTGGCAATGTGAGGGAAAGTCGTTATGGCACAGTTAAGCATGAAAAGTGAGGCAAATGTAAAATTAAATTACAACTGCGATATTCTTGCATAAAGAATCTGACTACCTTGATCTGCTGGCTTGACGATCCCTCTCTTGGCCAGGCGGGCCAGCAGCGCCGGAGGCAGAGGCATCCTGCAAGACGGGAGGCGATGATGATGGTCCTGATGAAAACAGGCAGCGAGAGAGTGAGCTTTTACCCGCTCTGGCTTGTGGCTGATAGTTTTGAAAAAATAAATAACCACTCACTCTCAGCAGCTGCTAAAGTGGATGGTGCACTCACACAAAGAATGTGGTTGTGTTGAGCTGTTTTCTATTGTTAATTTTCCACTGTGGATGCTAATAGTCAAAGAGTGTCTAGTTATGGTGCAGGACGCTCAACAGGGGCAACACTGAGTAAATTAGTATTTTGGAAGACTGGGTATCTGCCTGGGACCCACAGTGGCATCCAGGGCCACATATAAGATGTATATATTATTTTCTAACTTATGACTTCCAGTAATTATACTCAAACGCACAAACACACCTCTTCAATCACAATAGAAGAAAGCCCAGGAATAAAAGCATGACCAGTCAGCAACTAGTGTCAGGAAAACTGGGGGGGGGGACCAAAGTATGTGCTTACTTATGTGGACATCAGTGACAGTTCGTACTATTTCATTTATTCACTGTGTGTCTCTGGAGCTAAGAGTTTGTTTACAGTCAACAGGTAGGTTTGATTGTTTAGATTAATAAGAATAAACAGAATATGGCGAGAGCTGTGCCCCATATCTAGGTTTGCCTTTGGCCCCCAGATCTCTAGGTCCGCCCCAGAGTGTGCATAAGCTCTCTGAATCAGCATTTAGACAGAGGGACTGAAAATAATTCTGACAGCAGCCAGTCTTTTCAACACTGAGGGCATTTCATGCGTCTCACAACCAGCTAGTGCCTGTTTACATTCATTGTTACGGCGCCCACATGCTGCCTGCCACACCAGGCGGCTTTTAACTTAGCCGTTCAAACTCGGATTTAGTTAACTGCTTTAAAAACATTGTGCAATTTCGGATGATTTACTGAAAATACAATAAGACATGTATTTTCCCCTGTACATCTGAAGAGTGGCAACGCCGGGGCTCCATGGCGACTGACTTGCATAGAGCCGTCTGAGAGACTAACCGCATCAAAAGGACGCGTGTGCACTTGAAAACCATTACAACTACATCTACACGTAATGATTGGTATTTTACAAAAAATAAACAACGAAACAAAGGACAGTTTATGTTTACCTGTTCGAATAAAACCGTCGCCGCGAGGTTTGAACAGAGAGCGCACGATCCGGCTTCCCCAAACAGCACACGGACGCCGCGCGCACTAATGACGTCAGTATGTCCTGACGACAACAAACATGGAGGAGTATGCCCGTGAACCTTGGTAAAGTATATTTTAAAACCTTTCCCTTCCGCTGCATGTCCCTAATGCCGGCGCCGGCCGGTGTTTTGAACGTAAAGTCACAGTGTGTTGTTTGTGTTTGCCTGTGGTTGGTCGGCTCTTGTTAGTTAGTGAGGGGAAGTGGAGCTGCTGTGAGCTGCTGGTTAGCTGAGCTTAGTGAAGGGTCACGGTTTACAGATAAAGTCCAACAGTGTGCACAGTCACTGATAATGCAGCCAGAGTCAGCCTCAGCGGGCTTCAATATAATACACCAGTAGTTTTCAGTGACAGCAGAAGGTACACGAAGCTATTTAAATGTAGCCTCATAGCAAACAGCTACACATTACACAGGACTAAGCCTTCACACAGCACCGTGTGCCTCTGGTTAAGTCTGTGTGACTCGCCATATGTGGCTCAGAGGTGCACAAAAGACACACTCTGCATAGTAGTTTTCATACTTGCCCTATCCAGCTTAGCCCTCCTGTGGTCTGTGGGGTCAGTTTGACTCCATTCAATGCTTAACGTCTGTTTGGCTGGTCAAAACATTTAAGAAATACATTCACACTTAGACTGGATCCGGGACGTGCTGTGTTTTCTTAAGCTAGAAAAAATAAGACTGTCCCTCAAAGGAAGGTCCAATGCATTTCTCAAGGTTTGGGGCCCCTCTCTCAAGTATGAAAAGAATACTAAGGTTCCAGATATCCCAACTTAATAAATTAACTGTTGAGGGTAAGATGTGACAAGTTTTGTTTTGTTTTATAATGAGTGGAGGAACAACAATATTTACTTCTGTTAATCCTCTTTTATATGTCTCCAATGTTTTTTCAGTTAACTAGTTTCTTGGTTGGTATATGTGTATGAATGTATATGTTTGTATGTTACTGTTCCGGGTTTAGCAGTTTTCTGCCCACTTCTTTATAAAAATAGGTCTGTGTTCTCTGATAGGACATTATAAAAGACCATTGTACTTGTCCTTGATACTAATGTTATAAACTCCAAAAAAAAAAAAAAAAGTATAAATATATACACACATTAGTTTAAGTTGTTTTGGATGACACTGAGGAACTACAGCATGCCATTTATAACAATGAAAAGATCTCCCTCTGCTTTAGGGCCCTTATCTAACATAAGCACACCTGTAGGAGTGTGAGAACCACTGATAGTTAATGTGACATTGGGGAGGAAAAACATGATTACCACAAGAACTTTGATGTATAAGGAGGGATGAGTGGGGGAGGTTGTGTTTTATTTAAACTGCTATTGAGGTAGTCAGCAAAACAAGTACCTGACACATAAACTAAGGTAACAGTTTTTTATTCTAATCACTTTCTTGCGGTTGAAAGTATGGGGTCAAATTGCCCCAGCTGATAAAAAATGTTAGGGGTTAATATTTTCCTCCCATCACTCCTTAATGCACTCCTTCCTCCCTTGCTTCTCTCTCCTCACACTTGCCCGCTCCAGTCCCTGGAGGATAGTGGACGACTGTGGGGGGGCTTTCACCATGGGCGCCATCGGTGGAGGGGTCTTCCAGTCGATCAAGGGCTTTCGTAATGCCCCTGTGGTGAGTTTACACAGGACTTGTTCAGAGATATCTGGCACTCACTAGGTTTTTAACAACACTTGATGTTCAGCAATACTTTGATGTTCCTCTGTGCAGGGTGTCCGTCACAGGCTGAAAGGTAGTGCCAATGCTGTGAGAATAAGAGCTCCACAGATTGGAGGTGAGGAACTGTCGCTTTGTCATCGTTAAATGTCCCCTTCATACTGTAACTGCTAGTTTGTTCATCTGGGCATTGTATTAGACACATTCTTTGTGACTTTTTTTTTTTTTTTTTTTTTAAGAAAAATGACCTGTTTAGTAGTGTTTATTATGGTAGATTTTGGTATCCCCATGGCTCATCCATTCTCAAAATTAGTGGGGATTATAATTTCATGAGCTAAAAGTTTAAAGTTCAAAGTTCAAAAAGCTACTGACCCTCACTGGTTTGTTCCTGGTGGTTTTGCAGGCAGCTTTGCTGTGTGGGGTGGGCTCTTCTCCACAATCGACTGTGGTTTGGTGCGTCTGCGAGGGAAAGAGGACCCCTGGAACTCCATAACAAGTGGCGCGCTGACCGGGGCCGTCCTGGCAGCTCGCAGTAAGACAAACAGATAGAGTAATGTAGATCAGCCGTAACCATGCTCGGCTTATGATCTGAGATTGGCATGCTGGTGCACTGGCCACATCAGATTAACCTGTGGGATTATTTGATTCTTGTGTTTCTCTCAAGGTGGACCTTTAACTATGGTGGGCTCTGCCATGATGGGGGGGATTTTGCTAGCTCTGATTGAGGGCTTTGGGATTCTCCTTACCAGATACACTGCACAGCAGTTTCAGAATCGTGAGTAAACCTGCTTTTTTTTCACTGATATTTAAAACACTGAACACTGAAATATTCTTAAAAACAAATTGGAGAAGTATATATATATGTATTTTTCCCACTCGTTTTGTTATTTGTTGGTGTATATTTCTTGCCAAATGCAGATTTTATGTCAAACCTTTCAGTGATCAAAAACAACACAAATGTAAGGTTTTCAGAGGCAAAAAAGGATGTCTTTGTAGAATCACCATTCTCATACATGGAGAAATCCAATGTAGAAAAGGAAGAGATAACAAGTTTTTTTCTGCAGACTATAGTCTCATAAACCAGCATGCAATGTAGCCACAAGAAATGTTGAGTATTGACTAAATAATGTGACTCTTACTTTTTCTCGACTGGAAGAGCTCGATCTTGCTGTTACTATATTATTACTATCACCACTGGTACTGCTCTGTTCACCTCAGTGCAACAGGTATAAGCCACTTCTTTGTGGTTGCAGAAAGGCAAACTGAATAATGTAGCAAAGCACTACCTGAAGTAGATGCAGGTTGAGGAGAGAGTGAAGAGAAGCAGTGAAATCAGCTGTCGTAGTATTTATTAGGAATTAAAACATGTATATTCCTGACCCTCCATGGGACACGATCGGATTCTGTCATACATCACATGAAACAAACATTTGATCCTACTTGTGTTAATGTCATACATGATCAGGATACTGGAATAGGGGCCCAACAGATGAACCTCTCTTTATTTACATTATGTTTTCCCCTCCTTGCTCCTCTTCACCAGCAAATCCATTTGCAGAAGACCCCAGCCAGCTGCCTCCAAAGGACGGCAGTCAGCAGCAGGGGGCACAAGGGCAGTTCCAGTAGAGGCAGCAGGGCCTGAGCTGGGCTGTGGACACGACAAGGGGGGCACTCAGACACCAACCTGGCTATCAGGAAGACCGGGAGGTGGACACTTTGGTCCTTAGCCCCCCAGTGGTGTCAAATAGTTGCACTATACGCTTATACCTCAGGGGCAAATTACTGTCAGTTGTAGTTATTTGTAATTATTTATAAATGAATGTTTGTATGTGCACTAGTGGTCCTCCTGACAACAAATGGAATGATGATTGCACCAACAGCATTTCACACAACATTTGCTGTATCTTTTTTTTTTGTTGTTTTTTTTTAACCAGTGCAATCTCTATAGTAATGAATTCTGTTTGCGGTGACATTTTGGGGTCAAAATATGCAACGAGGAACATTTTACAAATAAGATCCAAGTCAGTCATTCAGCTTTAACATTGGGTATTAATGAAGCTCTTCAAGCTTAATTTTATACACAAAATATTCCCTAAATAGTATGCCCAGTGTTTTGATTGTTTCAAAGTACAAATGTAGTTGTGTGTGAGTGACAAGCAAATGGCACGTCTGTGATATTTTAATATGTTTGCTCAGAGTGAGGCTTTACCACATAGTAGTCCATAGCTGAGTTTGAAAAGTGTTTCAGCTGTGTCTGTTTTTTGATCGTGTGTGTGCAGGATAGTCTAGCTAGCCCTAGGACTAATTCCATTATATTTTTTCCTTTTGACTTTCCTGTAAGACGTATTGCCTCACCTGGCAGCTTTCACCATTTTGAACCTCTGTTGAATTGTTATCTGATATAAACACATGAGCACTATATTTCATCTTCTCTTCATCAGTCAACATGGATGGCTGTAGTTTCTAGACCTCATGGCTTGATTTACTGTCTGACATGTATTTCTGTGTTGTTGCTCAGCCTGTGCACCCCTCACCATGCTGTTTTCTGCACTATCCCATCAAGCAACAAAGCACTTTGTAATTTTTAAATTGTTGGCAAATGCATCTGGTAGACAGATGATGATCCTATTTTGTGCTGTTTAAAGTATGTATAAAATGTTGATATATTTATTGTATTGATGTATTTATCATGCAGAATTTGACAAACTCAATAAAGGCATCCGTTGCTCTTCATATTTGTATTGACAGCATTTCTTTGTTGCCATGCAAGGTTTAGAAAGCTTAGAATTATGTAACAGCTTAATGACCGATGATATCATCTGATTATGTTGTAGACATTACACGCACCTGGGCTAAATCCTCACCGTTCCCTGGCTTTCACTAGAGTAGCGCGCCCCCTATCGCCTCAGCCCAGGTACTCCACATGCATGTCGCTGTCCAAGGTGCTGAAATAAATTTTCTTACTAGTTGAACAGTTTTGCGTTTGTGCCGAAACTTTCTCTCCGCTTTCCTCACTGCTGTCCCGGTCAGGCCTCACTTCATTCTCACCCAAAAACCCCAACAACCCAAGAAAGAGGTTTTCCCAGAAGTTTCCCTCCACCTTCCCCTGGACAGATTTCCACTGTCATCCTTTTAAACGGCTCAACCTGTTTAATCCTGAGAGCTACCCACCGCGGTTATGGGGACGAATCTGTGTTCATATTGTTCAACGCTTTTGGGCCTAAACAGGTGAGACAGGTGCAGTGTTCATTTACACGCAGGAGAAATTACCAGAAAGCGCCTTTAATTGGATTTTATAGGACACAGCACTGTAGGTGAGGAGAATGGTCCATAGCCGCTCATATGGACCGGCGTGCGGCATGTGGACGATGAAATGACAAGCTGCAGAAATTTTGTTTCCAACATTAGATTTGTGGTCCGTCCCACACCGCGGATCCCCTGAAGGGGTTGATGGTGGGTTAACTGAGTTGCTGAGGTGAAGTCGTGGTATTAATCAGCAGACATGGAACAAATAAAAAAAGGTAAGCACTCATTACGATGTGTTTTCATACTGTAATACTGTGCATTCCGGGGCTATTCTTAATAAAATGCGTGCACTCACTGTAATGTGCATATCGTATATTTGGAAAGTACATGGAAGGATGAGTAATCGGCATTTATGGGAAATCAGTGTTTTTTCCTGAGACATAATTGGCTAAAGATATTCAGTGATGGTGACATGATTCCTCAAGCACAGTCAGACCTAAAAGTAAAGTATGTTCGTTATAAATAAAGCGTGAACCTTTCACAAGAATTTCACAGCCCATATTACCTTGGCTGTATCTTTGTAGTTTCACATGGGTCAGATAAAGAAAATACCTGCAGGCTTTTGTGGAGCACAAGGCCTTGCTCAACAGGTGTTCATGGGTCTGTTTGGGGATAGTGCTGGGCTAAGTGCCATCCTGCCTCCAATAAAGAAGTAGGTCGCATCTGGTCTTATAATATGAGGCCTGCCGGACAAAATTTCTGTCTCCTGCTATGGCCTCATGCCAAATGCTCTCCTATTTATGTCCTATATCATGTGGGGGCTGATATTTGGAATAACAAAATGTGCCTTTACATAGCATGAGCTGAGACTGAATAACATGAAGCCTCTAGTTAGCAACATTCCCATCTCACCAGAACTGACCCATCATGGCATTTGTTTTATTTTATCAAATACAGTTTTAATTATTTATTTGTATATTACTAATGTATTTATTTATTTACATTTTTACCCCATTATATTGAGGTTACACAGTATATATGACCATATCAGACCTTTTCTTTACTGAACTATCAGATATCTGTATTTGCTGTATTTGTATTATATATTTTCTTGCTCAAAATAAAATAAATTCAGAGTGGCATTGTAATTCCCATGTGCATTTCAGTTTTCAAGTGCAGTCTGCTCTTAAATGTTGAAAGTACAGAATTACATAATCATGCCTGTGCCTCCTCTCGCTCTACAGCCGAGTCCCCCCCTGGGGATGCTGGAAAATCAGACACCCTCGGCTCAACTGGCTCGTCCAGAAAAAGGGGAGGGGGGGCCAAGAAGGCCATGCAGGCGAACAAGTCTGCCCTCCGGGCCCCCCGAGCCCTCTGCTGCCTCACCCTGAGCAACCCCATCCGCATGGCAGCACTGGCCTTAGTGGAGTGGAAATATCCTTCTGTGCCTCTTGAGTCTGTGGTCTGGGTGTGTGTGTGTGTGTGTGTGTTTGTTTTGGCGGGGCACATGTCTGTTCCACATACAGGCTTACATGTCGTGTGTATGGGAATGTATTGGCCTGAGCTGTGTTGGTGGGTAAGAATTAGAAAAAAATATAATACAATGCAATACAACATTATGAGCTGAAAATTTACCTTTGGGTTAACTTGGCAATGCTGCACAACATAGACATATAATTAAAATTCATAATGGACTAAACAGACACAGATTGCACATTAGAAGACACCATAAATGTTCAGTATACATTTTGAAATAAGGAGGATATCTGCACTTGGGACAAATTATTTCTTAGAATTGTTCCAGGTTGCTAATGGCATCGTGCAACCTCTCCCAGAGTTTATCCTCTCAGACTAGAGAACAAGGCATGTGCAGCAGTATCTATTATCCTATTATCCTAACTGTGTATTATTGCACGCTTATATGTGAAAGTGGTGCATTAACGTGGCTGGTTGTACCCTTAACTGCAGTCCTGCAGGCCTTTTGATATATTCATTCTGCTTGCCATTTTTGCAAACTGTGTGGCCATGGGGGTTACAAAACCTTATCCAGATGATGACTCCAACCCTACCAATCACAACCTGGTGAGTTTTCAACACGAATATGCAGCTTGAGAGAGAGAAATTATGATGAAAAGGAGTTAAAGTTTGAGTTAAAAATGAATGTACCTGAGATTTTTGTATGATACATAGATAGATAGATGGATGGAAATATAGATACATAGATAGATGGATAGAAAGATAGATAGATAGATACGTACATACATACGTACATACATACATACATGCATACACACATACATACTTACATACATAGACAGGTAGATAGACCAACAGGTAAATAAACCTGAGGGCAGCAACAATCAGTGAGAACATGATGGTGTTCTGTTAGTATTAGAGGTATTAGAGGGGGAAAAGTTGTGGTGCGACCTTCGTTAGGTGACCCTGTCAGGGATAATGATGCTTAAACACCAACCATCTGCTTTGCCCCCCTTTCTTTCTCTCTCTCTCTCTCTCTGTCTCTCTCTCTCTCTCTTTCTCTGTCTCTTTCTTTCATTCATCCTACCCATCCACCCATCCCCTGTCTTTCTTTTTCTCACAATCATCATTCAATCATATGACATGATCATATTTCTAAATCTTAGTTGGTGTTGTTGTCTTAGTGAAAATTGCAAGTACTGGTGATTTTCTTGCTTTATGTTCAGCTGAAGGATTGGTCGCTCTTCTGCTGGTTGAATAGTCTACCTTGGGTTTTGGGTTTATGAAATCTTTTCAAAGTGAATAGCATAAACTCAGACATGCATAGTGATGAACAACAAGGCATAGTGCTAACAGCAGGGCTGCTCTTCTGAATGACTGACAAATTGGCATTTTGCAGATACCGGGTTTTCATCGAGCAACACTGATATACATATCTTCAGACATTTTAGTCCACAGAAGAGTCCAACTGGACAAATGCCACCATAACACACAAACACGTACACAGACTACAGAGGCTTGTCCTTGTTGTGGCATAGATGGCTGGTGGATCCCTTTATTGGATTGCACCTGGGAGGTAAAACTGAGCGTGAAACCTGCTGTAACCCTTCCTTCCACCATAATTTACACTGGGCTTGGAAATGATCTTAATGGTTGTTATATTCGCATATTAATGCAGGTGTTACATTAGTCCTTAATTCAAAATTTCTCCTCTCATAAACTGATATAATTGATGAATTAATATAACTTTAAATATATCATAATGTCATGATATATTTTTGAGTCAGTTCTTTGTGAATATTACCTAGTGTTGTGACTCCCAGTCACATTACATCACACCACATTATGCCTGACTAACATGTCAGCCCGAGGTGAAGGCCTAGTGACAGTAGTAGCAGTGATTACTGTAAGTATGAGGCTGAAGGTTGCCGAAATGGGATCCAGTGACAGGCTTAAGCACGTGTTAGGCAGTGGGTTAAGAGGTTAGAAAGCCACTCTGATCAGCACGTGGTGCAAGAGATCTTTTCATTGGTGTGAGGAAAAAAACCTGCTACTTATTTCAACATGGTCACTAAATGCCTTTATTTCACCTTGATCATTACTACAATTTTCAAAAAAATACTACCAGGGTGTTCCACATTTATTCACCAACTCACATAAGAAAAGACATTCAGTTGTGCTTGACCATCCCTCCATGTCCTTTTGTTCCTAGGAACAAGTGGAGTACGTCTTCCTCGTCATCTTCACCATCGAGACCTTCACCAAAATTCTGGCCTATGGCTTGGTCATGCATCCCAGCGCCTACATACGCAGCGGCTGGAACTTACTTGATTTCATTATCGTCATTGTCGGGTATATCTGGATCTTCATGGACTCACAATGTGAATTTACAAGTGTTTTGTAAGAAGTCAAGTGTTAACAGCTATTATTTGTGTGCGTGTGTGTGTGTGTGCAGGTTGTTCAGTGTGATAGCAGAGGGGATGACAGACCATAAGCCAGGAGAGGCCCACCACGCTGCAGGAAAACCTGGAGGCCTGGATGTCAAAGCTCTTCGAGCATTCAGAGTGCTAAGGCCGCTCAGGCTGGTGTCTGGTGTACCAAGTGCGTTTATCACAAATGTATTTTCTGGATATGTGTACTTATCTATTCTGGTGTATATCATGTGCTACATGGACCATTCAAAGTGTGCATTTGCTTTGCCAGGCTTGCAAATTGTGTTGAACTCCATCATGAAAGCCATGGTCCCCCTGCTCCACATCGGTATGCTGGTCATGTTCGTCATTATCATCTACGCCATCATTGGCTTGGAGCTTTTCATCGGCAGGATGCACAAGACATGCTTCTACATGGGCTCAGGTCTCTGCTGTCAAAAACCTACCTGTAGTTTGAATAGTCTGGATATTTTATGTTTTGCTTATGTCTCTGCAACACAGCAGGTTTGCTCTGGAAACAGTTGAGCTTTGCGGTGAAATGGGATAGCCGCAATTAGAATATAATGACACCCATCCTTCAAGCTGATTACTGACATGAAATTTTTAAAAATATGCTACTTATTGAAAGATATTCATTCCTCAGTTGTCAGACTGGGTCCTATGTATTTATGAGATACTGAATCTTGTGTTGAATGACAATGTTCGGTTGATAACATTTATATTTATTTCAGTTATTTTGTGAAATAAATTCTTCAGTTTCGTTAAGGAGTAAAATGTTTGACTGTCTGTCCACTGTTTCCTCCATTAGAGCTTATGGTGGACGATGACCCCACACCGTGTGCATTTGCTGGAAACGGACGCTTCTGTGTGGTCAATGGGACGGAGTGCAGGGGAAAATGGGAAGGGCCCAACGGCGGGATCACAAACTTTGACAATATTTTCTTTGCCATGCTGACTGTTTTCCAGTGTATCACCATGGAAGGCTGGACAGATGTGCTCTACTGGGTACGGAGACAAATGACATTCCTGCATCATTCACAATTTCCACACTCCTTGTCACTCCTTTGTTAAAAAATACTTGTCTGGTCTCTCCCTCTGTTTCTGTGCAGATGAATGATGCCATTGGCTTTGAGATTCCCTGGATTTACTTTGTTTCCCTGGTCATCTTTGGATCATTTTTCATTATCAACCTTGTATTGGGTGTGTTGAGCGGGTAGGTGACACAAGGATAAAGATATGTCAGTGGCTGTTGCTCTGCAGGCCCATATTTGCTCGATTTTATTTTCTGTATGCTTGTTTTTGTGTATTGACAGACGGCATGTCTCCCATGATTTTCTGTGTATATTATGTTTGTGTGTTTGTTTGTTTGTGCACAGAGAGTTCTCCAAGGAAAGAGAGAAGGCCGTCGCACGTGGCGAGCTGCAGAAGGCCCAGGAGAGCAAGCAGATGGAGGAGGACATGATAGGCTACATGGACTGGCTCATAGAGGCTGAGGATGTGGATGAAGAAGGAAACAAACGTGAGTTTAACACGTGCACACACATACATATACCCAAAATACCCTGAAAACAACACTGTGCTCCTGCAGACTGACATATGTAATCCACCTCTGGTTGTCTCCAAAGGTGCTGCGATTGCTAAGAAAAAGATGATGAAGAAGTTTGGCTGGTACAAACACAGTGAGGATGGAGGTAATGACAGCTGTCCAGTATCTGTTGAACTGTGGTGCGTGCTGTTGAAATCTGCTCTGACATCCCGGACCTCTGATTTATATTCTCAGCGGAATCAGACTCTGATGACGACATCGCATATCTCGATGATGACAACGGCTGCTGTGCTTCGCTCATGTAAGGCCGTAGTACAATACCAACATGGCTTCAATATTTCAGTGGCATGCAGGGTTTGGCAACACCACTTCATGACTGTTTCATTTTCTCTCTCCTGTTGTCAGGGCGAAGATGATGGCCAATAGTTTCTGGTAAGGTTTTCAGTGGTTTGATATGGAGAGAGTGAACTTTGACAAAAAGTTAAGTAGCCCCCCTTTCTGTGCTTGTTTTCATTCAGAACACAATTGCTCTGTCTCTCTTTAGTGACCAGTTGTGCCAGCTGAACCATACATTTAGGAAGAATTGCCGTGTGGCGGTCAAGACCACAAACTTCTACTGGTTGGTGCTCCTGCTGGTGTTCCTCAACACAGTGGCCAGTGCCTCAGAGCACTACGGACAGCCCAAGTGGCTCACAGAAATGCAGGGTCAGGATGCACACTTTCTTCATGTTATCAGTTTCTCAGATTTGTTGTCTGACCCCCAACCAACCAACCAAATTTACGCTGATTCAAAAAAACACCAAAGAAAATAACAATAACTCTTCCTCCTCCTCTGTGTTTGTCCCTCAGAGCGAGCCAATAAGATCCTGTTGCTGTTGTTTACTCTGGAGATGTCAATGAAGATGTACGCCTTTGGGCTGCAGATCTACTTCATGGCATTGTTCAACCGTTTCGATTGCTTTGTGGTGTGCGGCGGCATCCTGGAGACGCTGCTGGTCGAGCTGGAAGTCATCCCGCCCATCGGCATCTCGGTGCTGCGCTGTATCCGCCTGCTCAGGATATTCAAGATGACCCGGTAACTGATATCACAGCTCAGGAAAGACGAGTGGAAATTCAGTTTAGTGAAAACATTTGGAGCAATATTGAGTTGTCATACATCTCATGCTAGTTGACTTCACAAAGAAAGGAAACACATTCTGTCAAAACATTTGAATAGTTTTTCGATCTGTCTGCAGTTTTTGACCCTTTCTATTTTCTTGATCCATTTTATGTGCATTTCTTCATTCTGTGTCCATGCTTTTTACTGAGAAGCCCCACTGACTGTCATTTCCAGGCACTGGGCTGCCTTGTCTGACCTGGTCAACTCACTGCTCAACTCGATGAAAGCTATCTGCTCCCTTCTGCTCCTGCTCTTCCTCTTCCTCATCATTTTCGCTCTGCTGGGCATGCAGTTGTTTGGAGGCAAATTCAACTTTGATGAGACTCAGATGAAGAGGAGCACGTTTGACTCCTTCCCACAGGCTCTGCTCACATGTTTCCAGGTCATTTACACCTCTACCAGCACCCACAACACTACTGTGCTTTGTCATTCAATCTATCAGTGATTATTAGTAATAACAATCTGTTTCTACGTCTCTCTCTGTGCAGATCCTCACTGGTGAAGACTGGAACGCTGTGATGTATGACGGCATTATGGCCTACGGAGGCCCGGTCTTCCCAAACATGGTGGTGTGCATCTACTTTGTCATCCTGTTTGTCTGCGGTAACTGTATCCTTTCAACCTCGTGAACGATCACATCGGCACCAGTGTCTCTTCGCAACTCTATCACTCTTAATTTGTGATCTTATTGTAATCCATCCGTTTAAACCCTCTACCTTCCATGGAGCAAAAGTCTTTCCTTAATCTTTCGATCAGACATCCTGCTAAACGTCTTCTTGGCTATCGCTGTGGACAACTTGGCAGGAGGAGGTGGAAAGAAAAAAGTCGAGTAAGTTTGAGGAAAGGAAAGGAGATGGTAAACAGATTTGTAAGAGGCTCATCTTTTTTTTTTTTTTTTCTAATGCCAAACACTGATCAGTGAGGTTGTTTGAAGTGGAAGTGAATCCACCCCACAGTTTT
>OMLB01018971.1:0-21138 GCA_900302555.1 Myripristis jacobus | reverse complement strand
GGGGGGAGTGGGGGGAGGGGTTTGTAACCCAAGCCTGCTGTTTCAGCACAGGGCAGCAGGGGAGCGGAGGTGCTGGGGCCTCTGTAGCCTCTCTGGCCCTGTCCAGGCCCCAACATCAATAACCCAACCACTGCCTGTCTTTATGATGCCCTGTGCTCACATACTGTACATACATACAGACATACAGACATATAGTACATGTGCAAGTGCCAATGCACTTACACACACAGACACACAAACACACGCACACACATTTGTTTATTCAATTTAACATGTAATACGTGGTTGATAATGTCATTAGAAATTAAAATTCAATTTAAATAACAAATTTAAACAAATTTAGGCTGATCCGTTAGTGCATACCACAATGCATGGACAAATCAATTAAGAAAATAATGCCTTCTCACTATGGTAGAGAATTTTGATAATGATTAGAGTAAATGAGCAAGGGCTGCTATGAACTTGTGTGCATACGCAAACACACACATCCTCTAAGCAATGAGTTATTGGGGTAGAGTTACAGGCCCCATCACAAATCGCCACACTGAGTAGTGATCCCAATTTGAGTTATGCTTCCAAGTGTGCAGTGTCCTTAGAGTGGATTACAAATCCTGTCCTCCACAAAGAAGTCCAAAGACTGCATTGCTGGTCTCATTTGCATTAGTGTGGATTAGGCTGTGACAATTCCAAAGCCTGAGGATCGATATTGTAATGTGTGGCCCTCTACATGAGAATGTGAAACTGATGAGACTGGGAGGAATTGATATGGGAATAAAACAGCGCTGTTAGGAAGGGATGGGAAAGCTCATATGAGGGCGTGGGGGGAAGGGGGTAATTGAAAGAGCAAGGAAAAAAGACAAATAGCAAAAGACAGAGGTAGTTGAGAGGCACGATGACAGGCAGAGAGAGGCTCAGCCAAAACTGCAGAAACTGACAGAGGGACAGTGGGAAATGAGGGACGATTTCCCAAGTGTCACAGAGGACCCAGAGATCAGATCCCCCGTCACCTTCCACCTGGCCCGTCTTTCCCCAAATCCCTCTGGGATGAGCAGATATTGAATGAAGCCTTGAACTCAAGGGCCCTTCATCCTCACTTCTCCCAAGCTCCTCTTTCCCTCAGCCATTGATTTTTCTCTAGAATCGTGAACAGTTGCCCCATCACAACAGCCTGGGGGACCTTGGGGGCCCTGAGAGGCAGTGGTGTGATAGAGGGGTGGCCAAATTGGAAAGGGGCTGATAGGCAGCCGATAGAAAGATAATGAAGAGGTGCTGTTGCTAGGAGCTAGAGAGGTCAACACTCTGAAATCAGCAGGTCAGAGGTACATACCTGCCCTCATTGACCAGCTCAATAAAGGCCAGTCCTGCATTCTTCTGGATCGAGTTCTGCCATTCCTAGAAACAAACACATACAATGTCAGTGAGGTCCTGAAACAAGTTAGCCAAGTTACAGCGAATGAATTTCACACATGGTGCTGTTAAAATTCTGGCACAGGTGGAATTTTAAGCAGGGAAACAGATGGGCTTCATTTGGATGCATAAGGTTAAACATTGTCAAAAACATTAAGTAATGTTAACATATTCTACATCATGTTTCAAGGTAACTGTCCCTAAGCAACTGGATCAACTGCCTTGCAATAATAAAGGAGTCCATCAGTGACTAAAAACATCCAAACTTTGAAGACTGAGTAGATAGTTTTACCACTGTATTGTAAAAAATCCTTCTTGAATTTTGTGCTAATCACAACCTGACGCCATGTTGAGCTATTACACATCCAGGTGATTCAGAGGCTTATATTCCTCTCTTCAGTTTCTCCTGTCACTGCCCACTGAGTAATATTAAGCAAACCAGAAAAAAAAAATCTCCAAAGAGCCAGCCACTGTTTTGGCCAGCCCAGTCTACAGACTCAGCTAACTTTCTGGAGGAGTGGAGGGAAAGGGCTGTGGTATGAGTGCATTTATCACAAGTGAATACACAAATTTCCCCCTCTCTTTGACCAGCGTTATGGTTCAAGGTGTCAGTCTAAACAATTCAACCACAACCGTGTGCGACTTTAAAAGCTAAACTCTGAGGGACAACGGAGAGAAGGAAAGCTCAGCGGTCATCGTCTCTCATGTTGTGTTCAATATTTCAACACCTTCAACACAACCGTCAAAAGAATAATAAAGCAACAAGGTCATGGGGCCTGTCTGAACTTCACAGCGCTTTTTCCCCTTCTTCCTCTCAGGGGAAATGGAGGGAAAATGCATGAAAAACCTCAGGTTAAAGGACCAAAACTACCAAACTGCCCTTTCAAAAAATCATTAATCACAGCTTGAACGCACTACACTTTCCAAATTCTAATAATGTTGTTGTTGTTTTTTTCTTTTTAAATAAATATTAAGCATATAACAGCAATGTTCTGTGGTGGTAGACATAACTGGAAACCTAAAACATGGAGGTTAAGAAAACCTATTTTTTTATATAAATAACAAAAAATAACCACAACAAACATAGCTTAACTGAGTTAACATCAAACTATGTGAAGTAGAAGACAAGAAGAATGTGTGTGTGTGTGTGTGTGTGTGAGCATGGATGTATTTAACTCTGCTCTCATCATCTCTTAAGTTGATAGAGGAAGCCAAGTGTTTATGTACAGACTGCCCTTTCAGTAAACCAAGAGAGCCCACAGGGAGGAGGATATCAGTGCTACAAGGAGGAAGGAAAGATCAATTTACAAGAATTTCTAATACACATCCTAACGTACCTCTGCATATGTGAGTTTTCAAAACGCACTACGGTTCTCTCCCTTTCAGCACAACAAATGTAAAGCCATCAGAACTAATCATGCACCGAGCCAACAGAAACCACTCTTATGAAATGCCTGTACACTATCACTCTGTAACCGAGTGTCACATCACACAGACAACCAGCTCACACTTAACCTTAATTCAGAAGTGTTTTTTGTCCTGGAAGACCATATTGGCATTGACCATGTTTACAATACATTCCAAATACAGAGGGCACAGTGGGAATAACAGTCTGGGCTTGGGAGTGGAAACAGTGTTTTGGAGCGGAGTACTGGCAGCGAATCTGTGGCTGAGGCTTGCTGTAGAGGAAGTGTGTGAGAGTAGCCTTGGGGCCTTCCAGTTGAAGGACATTAACCATGAGCGTTGCCCGGTGGCTGTTGGGATATAACAGACCAGGCCATGCTAGCTGGATTTGAAATAAACACCGCAGGAAGTGAGGTCATAAACAGGGTCGCACTCTCTCTAGAGAACCAGGAAAACCACCAAATGACATCTCTTGAGATTAAATTTCCTTTTTGCAATTCCTTTTTTAAATAATTGGGACTTTGATGTATTCAGAACAGACTTTATAAAATAACATATAAGTAAATACCTTTTCACCAGGAATCAGAGCTAATATCGACTGCAAAACTGCAGCTCGGGGACACAGATAATAATAACAGACTACGGTTTTAAATTATGTTTGACGAACAGCAGTGAGGCCATTGGCATTTCGTGGACACAGACAAAGGTGATAGCAAGACTAATGGTGTCATTATGGGCTGAGAAATGGGTGCTCTAGTTGAATTAAAGAAGCAATGACCCTGATCAGAGGGACATCTCCTGGTGACAAAAAGGAGACAGAGACAGGTCAGTGATAGAATATTGGATTTTGGCTACCCTGGTCAGCAGTTTCACAGCTTTTATGGCAGCGATAGGGGCCGTGACCACAGGAGTCCTGATGAGAGGATACAAGCAGCCATTTGTGACCCATCACCTTTAACCTGACCTCCAAACAGATGATAGGGCACAGAGAGAACTATCCCTTGATCCTGATCGGAAACTAGTCAACGTGCCGTAATTTTGCCACCGTTCAATAATAAGAAAATGCACGGGAATTAACTTGTTTTGCTCACCAGTTATTTTATTTTATTTATTTTTTCACAGGGACAAGTGTGTGTCAGTGTGTGGGCGTGCGTGTCCATAACTGAGAGTGAGTTATAATTCATTCATGGAAATGCCAGTCTCAATCTGAAGTCAATAAGCCAGTTCTGTTTGGTCTGTTTTCCATGATGATGGCATTGAGTCTAAACACATATGCCATGCACTTCCGTCATTACAGCTGATTATCCATAATCAACATCTAAATATACCACGACCACTAGTGACAAAACACAGACCTCCCGAGCAAAATCGCCTTTCAAACATCAGGCTCACCACAACACAAGGGAAAATGTTCAGACATGGAAAAAAAGAAAAGTCTAGACTATCCCAAAAAATAAATAAGTCACTTGTGCTTTTCAGTGGCATCAGTCATAATCACAAGTATTTGTTGTTTTGAAAGGCTACGGGAATTCAGCTTGGATGAAATAACAATAGCATAAATCCTTGTAAGCGTCAAATGCAGCACAACAGCGCAGAGTCAATATGTAAGCCTGAGAGTTGTTCGTTTTTTGGGTTTTTTGGGGGGTGGGAGGTTGTTAATTTTTTTTTTTTTCAAATTCAAGAAAGAAGACCGTGTATGTTGCAAATAAATTAAATTACATGGTGACAGAGTAAGACTGCAGGGCAACAGACAATAAAGCTAAGCAGATGGAGGAAAAATGCATGTGTTACCAACATGCTGGACATCTTCAACGGATTAAAATAAAATATGTTAGTGACTACTGTAACAAAAATGTGCCTATGACCATTTCCATATCAATAACAGGTGGTGGGGTATTTTGATATTTTAAATTAAACATTCATAAGATGATAAGCAGAAAAAGGACAGACAAGGAAAATGTTTATTGTGGTTTAGTGACCTGAATGTTTATGAACAGAGGTCCTATTCACTGTTTGAGCTCCAAAAAAAAAAAAAAAAAAAAAAAAAAAAAGTCCATGGCTTGCAGATAAATAAAACAAAGACAAAATGCAAATTAATGTTAGGGTAAACTATGTTATATGTTATCCATCATTGTCCTTTTGAATGATTAATGAGGAAGTTGAGTAGGTCACAGCTTATTCCTGCGGCTGTGCCTGAGAACTTGTGAGACTACCAATAACTTAACCCTGGTGTGTCGGCCCTAGTTCTCAACAGTCTACACATGTGCTCAGATGTTATCTGGTTTAAGAAAAACAAACACTTCAAACACACACTTGGTCTCGGTGTTTGCGTCATTAAATTCAGAACCAAAGGAATATTCCCTGATAGCCAAATGTTTCTACTGCAGGGGCTCCAAAACCCTAAAGGACTAACACATTTTAACTGCTACACTAACACTGCGTAAAGAAAAGAGTATGAATAGAGTGTCTGTGACCTCTGCCTCCAAACAATCAAACAAGTACATGTTGGCATCTTTGACACAATGTGTTCAGGAAATGGATGTCAAAGAGTAGCCAGGCAAATTTTTGAAAAATGAAAATTACTGAAAATTATTAATATATTAAAAAAATTACATTTTTTTTAAAGTTGTGTCATAAATAGCACATAAAAAGGTAAGTGTAAATAATTTAAGGTTCAAAAAGGAATTCACTATCTTTAACTTAAATATATTACTTTGTGCTTGAAAAGAAAGTACAGCAAAGTTCATTAGTGAAGGATTAGTCTTCTACTTCTTTTTCTCCGTCTTCTTCTTATTGTTATTATTATTAATGGGGGGATTCTCCAAACTCATTCTAATTTTATGTAATTTTACCTTGCGACTTTTATCTTGTAAATACTCATTTACACTTTGAAATGTGTTTGAGTTGAGTGATACTCATGTTTAGTTTCTAAGGGCAAATTTCACTTTATCGACCCAACACAACCTCTTTCTTATTTTTATTAATTGTATGTGTTTTGATACATGTAATAGGAATGACCCCTCTGTCCAGTCTGATACAATAGCGAATGCATGTATAATTTTGTGGCATAACAGAATCGTAATATTCTTTAACAAAAGTCAAAGCATATCAACTTTAATTATACACATTAGCACCTGCTGTTCAAAAAATAGTCTTTCACCTTTTTCTAACTCAAGCAACTCAAAAATGGGCCTAATTCACACTTCTGTTGATAGAGTTAAATCATATTGTGTCCTGTCATGTGGCCATATACTGGAGATCATTTTCAAGGTGTCCAATATTAAATTAGCAACTCTAGTTAATTCTAGTTGGGAATTTCCCAGTTTGGGATCAATAAAGTAAATCTATCTATCTATCTAGTTAATGGTTCACTTTTTGGACAGGCTGCACACAATTTTTGAAAGGCTGTAGACCTTTAAGCAATAAACTAGGATGCACTTACAACTTGGGAAAAGTTTCACAATGCTACAATTAGTATTTTACATTATATTTCCTAAATAATGTAAAATAGTATAAAATAACGGTCCCATTCCACTAGCATCACAGACTTTCAGCTGCAAGGTAGGCTGCTTTGAATGAACTTTTTCTGCTGATGGCAGCGGCAAAGGCACTCTTGCAACTGATCTGAAATTTGGATACATTTATCTGCAGCATGTGCAATTTCAGAAAGTTTCGCATGAAGTCGAAGCGATAAGGAGGTGATGTGGAGGACAAAGGAGGAGCATATTTGGTCAGATACATAAATTTAAAAAGCTAAACCTAGGAAATCACAACAGTGTAGCGGAATGAAGACCCACACTGATGACTCTCACTTTGCAAGGGGGAATTTTACTGTAAAAAAAGCATATAATATTGCTTAATGCAGCTTTAAGACACTAGGCAGCTAACTGAATAAAGACAACATTGTGCATACACAGAAATACAATCTCTCTCCAAATAGTGGAAATAACTTTTGTTACATACTATTCTCAAAGAGTAAACCATTATATAAATTTCCACCCCAGAGCAAAGCTGAGAAGCCCAGAGTCTATTCTATCAGCAGGATAGCTAGGGAGAGAAACATAAGAATACATTCCAAAGCCTTATAACTTGGGACCTGTCAGGTAAGAAAACATTACATTAACAGTGCCTGTCAGGAGCAGAGGGCTCTGTCAGGGAAAATCATTTATTTGAAACACGATTACACGTTGTGTATAAATAACCAACCATTCATGCCACTGGGGGCCCTCGAATCCCAAGCCACTTGAAGTCGGCTCACAGTAAAAACGGTTGGGAGCCAAATTAAAAGCCACTCAATTTTTTAGCAGTCCTCGTCTGATTCTCCCCTCTCAGCTAGACTTCACTTCCTGTCAGGAAGCCCCCCTCAACCCCCACTCCCCCAACACAACATAACTGTCACTCCCCTTCTGGCTGCATAGCTGGCATCGGTAGGGAGCCTGCAGAATTAAGTGCCAGTTGGTGTTACTCTGTTTTCCCTGAGTCTCACAGGAGAGCACCTTTTCAAAAAATGTACAGCATGATATTATCCTCCTAACTGGACCAGAGGGGGGACTGGAGAGTGTTGGTATGGACACTGAGCCGCGTGGCGTGGCTGTAAAGGGGCACTGGTGGAGAGCGCAGGGCAAGTGGGAACAGGGAGGGTGGAAAAATAACACTTTGATTTGTACTGATCTTGAACCTTGTGTGTGTGTTTAGCTACACAGTGGGGTGTGGGTCTGACTGTGAAGAAAGTGATGGGAAAAGTATTTTTGTCCCTTCGTTTTACCACATTCCTAACCACTTCTCTCACCTCCCTTACCTCCCTAAGTGGTTCACACAACATGCTCTGCTCTTGATCCATCAAAGACTCACTTAAAGGAGAAAGAATGAAATATGTCTTTTTTTTTAAGATTATTTTTTTTTGGTATTTCTGCTTTATTTGATAGTCACAGTAGAGAGACAGGAAAGGCAGGGGAGAGAGAGGGGATGACATGCAGCAAGGGACCTAGGCTCGGAGTCAAGCCCAGGAAGATGCAGTCAGGACTCAGCCTTAACAAGTGGTACGCGCTCTACCAGGTCTCAATCTCAGACTCTAAAAATAAAATGAATACTTCAAAAAAAAGTAACTTCATAAAAGTAGATAAGAGAAATAACTGGGTGTCTGTTATGAATTATCAAAAAAAAAAATCCCCTATTCATAAAAATGGCTTAAAAGAACCTGCACATGGTTATTTTTTCTTATGGTCAGGACCACTATGTTACCAGTTAGTTTCATAGTTCCCAGAATGACAGTCTTCATTGCACAGGGCATGGTGGCTGCATACTCCTGACCTGTTCCCTGACTGCAGGGGGTTAACCTTCATGGGTACACCACTCCCTACTTCTAACCTGGAGGTCAGAGGGTCAAGGGTCAGGAGAAGCCAAGTGTTCGAGGGAAGTCAATGTCTCTCTACTCATTGACTGGGAAAGAGGTGCCCATCTGTTAAACAGGTTAACTTTGGCAAGACTGACTGGGAACATATGATAATGCACAGTCATTGGATTAGTGCTTTAACATTGATGTTATTGAATGGCTATTAAAGGATTATCTAGCATCAATAGTCTGGGATCAGCTCAACAAAACACTGTTTACTTGGGTGAAGATAGTGTACACCCCAGCCAAAGAAACTGAATAAAATCGATCGGGATTGTTAACGTCAAGGATTTTGACAGTAAGTGCACAGCTAATGATGATTAATAACAACAGTTTGAGATTTAGACAAACAAAAAGCCAACATTTCTTTTTCTTGTAATATTATTTTTACCCAAAGAAGTAACAATATGCAGTACTATTATTATTATTATTATTATTATCATTATTATTAATACTACCATTAGTATTATTAATATTATTAACATTATTATTGTCCTTTTCTTTTCTGTTCTCTTATCAGCTCTCGACCATCATGTAACCAGTGGCCCTCCACTATTCTTTCCGCCACCTCCCTTCCCTCCACTCTATGTACAGGATGCATTTCTGATAAATGGCAGAAGGATGGATGGGCTGACAGAGGGGCCGGACAATAATGGCTGATCTACAGGACACAAATGCAGCTACTGAAGAGATTTATGAGTCTCTGCTGATCGTGGACTGTCCAGTATCCGATGAGATGATTTCTCAAAGCTCTGGCCAGGAGCAAGCGGGAGGAAAAGCTCTTTCTCTTGTCCCAGTGCATTATTTATTCATCTGATGTTTTGGGTGGAAGCCCCCTCAAGAAGTACACCCAGGAAACAACGCACTGGCTGTAAATACGACAAAGGGGGAAGAAAAAGTGTGTCAGAGAGAGAGAGAGAGAGTGAGACTGTCAAGGCGAATTAAGGGCGTGGGGCGAGGGGGAGAGAGGCTCTTCACATGCTAGGCCTCAGTAGGCGTACAGTTGTCCTGTGGACGTCTCTCAGATGATGTTCATGTAATATGCAAGGCCTACTTTGAAGTAGCCATCACATTCAATTATCTGGATTGAGAGGATGCTTTGACGCTCACCTTAAAGAGATCTGTCCTCCATTTAGTTGAACCCATTAAATCAACACTTTAGAGCAACACAAATTTGTTTGAATTGCGCAAAGGAGACGGAAATTATTGCCAAACTCCCCTTAGACTCAATCATGATGGTTTAAAAAAAATGCAAACAATTCTTAGCCTCCAAAATGTGTTACTTCCTGTGAGGCACCTTTTTGTATGTTTTTGAGACCTTCTATCCACATAATAAATTATATTCAAGAAAATGATCTATATAAAATTAAATTATTGATAAAACATAATTTTATGCTTAGTAAAATTACCTAGCATGATTATTCTTGATAACAGGTGAAGATGAGTGGCAGGTCTGTCTACTGTATTGAACAACACTCTGTTACAGCAATATGATCATTAATCCTCACTTTGTATATGCAGGTGTCCATATGAGGATCAATATAACAGCCGAGAACAAGGCAACATGCCACCCCAACAGTTAACATCTGATCAAAATGGCCCTTTAATTGGGAGCACTGTGGTAGTTGTTTAGAAATGGGGCACTATCAAATGGTGGTTTACAATCCTCTCCTCAATGCCAGGCTGATGTGGCCGCCAATGCAACTTTCATAGGATCCCTGATTAAAAACTGCTCTGTGGTCCCAAGCCTCCTGACCCTTAACCCTGGCTCCACTCCATCTTAAAACACGGGAAATTAATTAAAATTTCACTGAGATGGTATCACATCGCATCTCTGATGGAGGGGGGGGGGGACAAAATCAATCAAATTTGACTTCATCTCCTCCCTCTGCTGGTTGGCTCGTAGACAGGGATGAATCACAAGATGGCGGCCAAGGCACTTCCTGTGGGAGAACTGAGCATTTCCTGTGCCAGAGGGCCCAACAAACTTAGCTAAATAATGTCATCAATCATTGAACCGGCTCACTCTCACTGCCCCACAAGAAGGAGAAGAAACACACACACACACACACACACACACAAATAATTATACATTGTAATTTAGCCCAGAGGAAAGCCGCACCCTGTTTCCCCCTTTTCCCTGGTGAAAGGTAGAGCATATCACCCCCCTTACCTTCCTCCCCATCCTTTTCCCCTCTACACAACAATAAAATTACATTTGCATTAGCTGTGAGAGAATTTGGTTGGATGATTTATTGAAGCAATCAACACTACACTGGCCAATCCCTGGTCCTCTCGCTCAAAGAGTGTGTGTGCATGCATGTGTGTGCCTGTGCGTGGGTGCGTGCGTGTGTGCGTGTGTTTGGTGTGGAAATGGGGGGTGGCTTGGCGCTTCAGTAAAAGGAAGAAATAGCTTGGGCTGGGGACCAAAGGGGGAAGTGAGGCATGAGCTGTGCAGCGGGGCAATCACCAAGATTCTGCCTTTGATTAGATTAGCATTAAACAACACCCTGACAGATATGACAAATAGGTGCATTAGAGCCTGTCATTCTTCTCTCTTTGGTTTTCTATCTAGCTTTCACTCCTGCTATTCCTTAGTCTCTGGATGTTTGGGCTCATATTGCCTCCATGCGTCTCCCTAGCCCAAATCTATGCACAACCACTGACACCCAAACGGATGTGTAATCTCACTATATTACCTTTTTAGAGAAGAAGTGAAGTGAATAATGGGAAGTAAATAGGGTGGAGGGGTTAAAAGGGGGAGAAAGGGGAGGAAAGAAAACCAGATGACAGGCGCTATTCCTTTTGAAAATAAAGCTGATAAAAAAAGGCTAGTGCAGTGGCGAGAGAGGAGTCATTAATCAGATCTGTTTTTGTACTGAAGATGTTTTTGTTTTTTCACAAGGTGCTTTAAATGGTAAAGATTCAAACAAACAAGGCCATAGGGGTGTTATTGTCTGTTGTCCTTGTCATAAGGTGTGTATATGACTCCACTTTTTTGTGTGTGTCTGTTATGCTGTAAAAACAACTGTTTCTACTGAATAGATACATTTTGTATCTTCTCATATGTGCATTAAAATGTGCATGTAAAATACACTGCATATTTCAGTCCAAATGTATTAAGTGGACATCAAGCCTTCTCTTCGTGCTCCTCTCTCTATGCTAAGCAGCCATCTAAGAGTGCTCTATTGGCAGCCCTGATCATTGATCTGTACACGCCTGCTTATGATCCACGAATTAGTATTCATGAATCCAACATCAGCTAAATAAACTTGCCAACAAAACACCCACCGGACAACAGAAAGAAGAGGCATAATCAATGCAAAGCACCATCAAATCGACATTATCCCTCCTCATCAGTTTGGCCCAGGCCACAATGGCCGGCACTTGGGGTCAAAGGTGATATGGACAGGTCGGCCACCCTTGACCCAAAAACCAATATCTGCGGCCAAAGATGCCTTCTCTCTGGTTTCTCTGCTCTCGCTCAGGGATGGGATGAATGTGGAAATGGCCTGAAGGTAGACAGGATAGTGTGTAGGGAAGATAAGGCGCTAGATGGCCCACTGTCCACTCTGGGCTCTGGATTTACTGCACTCAAGGTGAGCCTGATAAATCAGAGGAGTGGAGAAGCGGAGGACAGGGGTAAGAAGAGATAAAGATGCCAGACTTGCCTGTGAACACAGCAGCATGACCAGCTCCACCACTGAGCTGCTGGACTTCATACACACCAGACCTGGAGAGAGGCAGGGACAGAGGGTGACATAATGAGGGGTTAAAATCATAACTAATTAGCCAATAAACACAATTATTTATTCTGGCTTTCATTTTAGCAAGTGCTTTCTCTGAATCAACATGGAAGTGGTTTTGATTGAAAACATTTGAACACACATGGAAACACACATGCAAATAAAAAGGCGTGTACACACACATACACACACGCATGCACAGACAGGAATTACCTAACCTTGTGCCATCTGCAAGGGAGCAGATACTATTGATGGGCCTAATGAGCCAACATGATGTTACTGTAAACTAATACATATTTGGGCCTTGTATTACAGGCCGAGACTTGGCCAGCATATGTCTCATTGATCCCTAATGGTGAGCCCTGGGCTTTTAGAGGGCAGGGGCCATCAGAGTGGCCAGAGTCTGCTAAAGACGCACAGACGGAAAGAGGGTAAAGTACCCTTTGGTCTTTCAGCTGCTCTTCATATGACACAGAGACACATATACCATCACACATGCATGAAACACACATACATGCACAAGCACACACACAAACACATACACCCCACCTCCCCCTTTCTCTTCAGGCCCCCCTGCAGCTATCAATCAACTTTCCATTTTGTTTGGTGGCAGCAGACATCCCAAACACTCCTATTAGTGGCCTGGACTGTGACCCGGCCCCCTGGAAACCCTCAACACAACTACTAGCTCTCAGCTCAATAGACACTCGACACACTATTGGATTAACAACAGCCTGGAGATTTTATTGCATTTAAATGAGGACATCCCTAATAAAACAATAATAAAATAAAACATCCTTAAGGCTTGTGAATAATGGGGGCAGAGTGACGCATGGGATGATGTGCAGGTGAGATATCATTTGCATTAACTAAACAAACAACCACTGGGGGAAAGGCAGAATAGACAGTATAGATTTGTACTGGTGTCTATGCATGGTACTCACTGGTGCCCTCGATCAGGAGTTCTTGTCCGTGGCTGCCTAGAAGCGTCCGAGAGAGAAAGGGGGCAAAGTCCACAAAGATCTCCCTCAGCAGAGGAGCTGCTTTCTCCAGAGCATGCTCTAGACGCTCAGAGATACTGGAGTTGTGGGGATATGACATACACAGCAGACACAGAAATATACACAGAACATGAGTAAAATGATCTCTTTGATAGTGTGCAATAACACAATATATGTAGAAGACTCTGCATTTCATATGAAATATTATGTCTCAAAATTTTAAGTTGAATTTTTCAAAGTAGCTGAAAAAAATGGAATATGGCAAATTAAGAATCAGTGGGTGCACAGAAATAGCTGAATGTGTCTGCTTGTGTGTGTGTGTGTGTGTGTGTGTGTGTGTGTGTGTGTGTGTGTGTGTGTGTGAGAGAGAGCGAGAGAGAAGATGAATCACCTCATATTGGGGGCTGTGTGCTGGGTCATGGGGGAGAGTGAGGGGACAGATGGCAAGCTAGTGCTGGCTGGAACCTGGCCGCCTGCTGCAGGGAGAAACCAGAGAACTCCGTTATTAGTCTGGATGTTGGACAAGAATAGGACGCTGTACACAGACGTGTGCATGCACACACACACACACACGCACGCACGTAAAAGCACACACCCACACACACCAATACATTACACCACCAATGGGCAGGGTAGCACCATAAATCTGTGTGTGAGTGTCTTTCTATGAAATAATACAGTGGTCTCCATTCAAATGTATAGAACAGGGGGATTTATGGTCCAAAAGGACAAGTGCGCTATAAGTATAGTGTAATTTTATGTGTAGATAGTGGATGATGTACTCCTGGCACAATATGTCTTCCCTATCACCTTACAATTCAGAGGTATCACTGGTAAAAACCTGCACTTAAAAATGTGTAATATTTCAATACCATACATCAGTCAAAAACATATGCTGGGCTCTTGTTTTATTTATTTATTTTTAGAGGGCTGTGTTTTATTTTTTATATCTAATTCAAGGTGTGGATCTTAAGTCAATCCAAATGTACAGTAATAAATAATAATTCACAACAAGCAACAATATTCTAAGTGTTGCACCTGTGTTTTGGAATGTGAAAGATGAAAAAAAATGTCTGCTATTTTTTTTTTAAGTTGTTTTTATTCATTAAGTCATTACATACCGATTTACCCCTGCGGGACTTTTTTTTGACTGTTTCATTATACAACTAAAAGGTGCTTTACGACTTCATTCTGGAGACAGAGGCTCACAAGGTACAAAGTCCATGTTTGATTGATCTGGCAGTAAATTCACTTCCCTGTGGCTCATAAATAAGGTAATGCCCGGCTGAATATGGAGGAGGGGGATTCCTCTGGTGTTTCAGTGGGCTTGTTTTTCCAGCCAGGACAGTCTCCAAGCAGGGATAACTCTTTAGGAATGACAGCCAGTGTAGTGTGGGCTGGAATGTGTGTGTGTGTGTGTGTGTGTGTGTGTATATGTATGTGTGTGTGTGAGTGTGTGTGCATGTTTGTAGGGTGTTAAGCAGTGCCATGTGGGCTTGCTGAAAGTATCCCTCTGGAGCTGAAGGAGCTCCTTCAAACACAGAGGAGTAAATGAACTCATCTCCATTAGTCCTCCCACTGCCCCCCTAAACACACACGCACACACACATACATACACAAAGCATATTTACCCACGACTTTACTCTTTCACACAAAGCAACCTATCTATAGGCTGAGATAGAGATCATCACACACAAACACACACATGCATACACACATGCACGTCCACAGCCTGATTCTATATGCACAATCTGCTAAAATACACAAACCCCTCTTTCAACCAACCTCCTCCTCTCTTAAACACACACAGACATACTCCTCAGCAGAACAACATTACACATTCATATATTTTACACACACACACACACACACGAACACGCACACACAGGTGAAAAGAAAAACACTGGCCTTTGGATCATTATTTACCCACTTTCACCACCCAATCAGTGAATATAAAATATGTGCCATTATTCTATAATCAAATTTCCATGAAAAATAGCTTTCACCTATATGATAGGTTATCACTTACATTACATGTAGCCACAGTAATTAAACTTAAGTATTCTGTATAATATCACATAATATCAATTGTATAATTTACAATGAGAAGTACCATGTATATATGATGCAATGTTTATATAATTCATTGCAAAGTACCAGGTATATATAATCCAAAAAGCAACAATTAGAGTTTTCTCAGCATTAACGCATAATTTTATACAATTAAGAGAGTTTGTCAGGCTACTGTAGCTCTATGATGGTAATACCTATTCACTTAATGTAGCTCGGATGCTTCTGTCCTCTGTGCTCTTGCCTCATTGGATTACATTATATGAACAGGGCATTCTCATTCTGTCAGACACACAATATCTAAATATTGACTTTTTCTCAGCAGGCCCATCCAGGCGAGGGCTGAGTTGCCCTCACACAAAACAAAGCACTTCCATAATGTATGTGAGCCTGTTGTAGAGCGCACTCACCAGCTGCAGTCTCTGCAGAGGTGCTCTGGGAGGCATCGCCAGCAGAAACCACGGCAACGCTGTTGATGGGCGTCCCACCGGACACAGAGGCAGCGGTGGCTGCTGGGATGGGAGTGGCAACAGAGGACGATCCTGGAGATGGCATCGTGCCTGCTTTCTTGGGTGCAATGACAACGCTTCTGCAAAGAGATCGGACAAAATGTTTATTTCACTGATAACTGAACAGCACTATTGTAAGAAAAATGCTGACGGTGCTATATCCCAGGAAGCATCATAAGGTTTTCATGTATACAGTATAGCTGGAATAACACCATCTCCATCATCAACCCATTACACTAGAGGAGTAATTAGGAGACAACTTTCCTGACACAGAATATTTTTGAATGGCCACATCCATCTTCCCTCAAATCAATGGGCTCCCTCCACCAGTCAGTGGTCTGAACTAAGATGCAATTAGTTTGCAAGACCATTTCTATTTCTAATACAATGAAAGGACCTGTGGAGGCAAGTGCATTTCATTTTGCTTACTGACACAAAGTATCTTGGGCATTAATGGAGCAAAGACATGTTTGGTATTCTGTAAGACTTTCGAGCAGACTGCAGTGGAGCCCAATTCTCTAGCCTGTTTCTGCCTAGGCACCTTGACCTTTTCAAAAACAAATCAAGAGGTAGAATCAGTAAATGAGTTTATGTCCATAACATCAGGCATCTGCAGAAAGAGCTATCTGTTAGACATTTTGATTTTTAAAAAGTGAAGCATAAATTTGGACATATTTCAATGACAAAGAGGAACTGAGGTTCTCTCTGTGGGATAAATATACTACAATAGAAATCACTATTTATCTGCTTGTATCTCACACTGAATAGCTCCTCTTTGTTACACATTTTATAATTCCACGGCACAAATTGGGTGTATTGTCAACACATTCTTTCAAAATGATGAGCATGTAAAAAACATATGTTAAAATCCAGTCCACTATCATAATTAGCCATACCTAGTGACCGAAACACCACATTCATCTGTGCTCTATGTATTCTTGGTCAACTTAATCATTCCTGATATGAAATTTTCAATGTAAATAAGTCAGGCATCGTGTTAGACAATGCAATTTTGAAGTCAATCTTCAAAGTCACTTCTGAGCAAAGTAGACAAAAAGACACATTACATTTTAAAGATACAATAATTCTGACAAACAGTAAAATATATCAAATGACAGGTAATCGCACTGCAGCATTAACAATCCAAGCAAAACAGACATTGCACAATAATACACACAGACATACCATATGAATGCAAATTTGTGATGCTAATGCCGTTTAATCACCATTAGAACCGGGATGGTTTTAGCTTCTTTTTAAGCAAATCTACATGTTTGCCAGCGTGATATATAAGTAACAGCTATTATGAAATATCCACTTTTTAACTACTAACACTACATGTAAGCAAAGCCCTGCTATCTACAATTGACTTACATGCATTAACTGTACAGTTATGGACAGGAGATTAAAGCACAAACAACCCAAAATGGTGCATGTAACTAGCCCAACAGAGGGAAAACTGTCTTTATACTGACACAGACTTCAAAGTCTCTATGTGAGCACATGTTTTTTTCTCTTCTTCCTAAAAGCCCCAATCGTGTGAATTATGGTGCACAATGCATACGGCACCTAATGTTTGAAATTCATTTAATTACTGGACCACTGACCGCTCGAATCAACTTCTACAATCAGTTTTCTAGGTAAGCAGAAAGTGCTGCTTCTTTAAATGCTCGTCCTGCACAGTAATAGGAAGCTGTTCACAGTGATGTGGCACAACACACTGACTGGAGTAGACCTGGTTCATTCCCATCCTGTAGAACAGTGGATAGGGAGGAGAGCGGCATGCAGATAAGCTGTCAGTTTAGACCGGGGCTCTGACAGTCCACTGGCCATATCAAAGCGAAGCTGGCCCTGCTTATCAGTGCTGACACAGGAAAAGCAGGGTCTAACCACTGGCTGCTGCTCCCTCTCAAAAACACAAACCAACGCATGCTCACAAAGATATGCATGCATAGATCATAAGCTCATCACATCATCACATACACAAATTTGAACACATGAAAATACAGAAACATACTAAAAGAAATGTAGAATAAAGAATAAGATATACATTCATACATCAGGAATAAGATATACATTCTTGAGCTCACAGTCTCGCATGCATGCTTTTATGTGCACACACACCAGAGGATGGTGGGGTCTGGCGTCCTACGGTGCAGACAGATACCTGGCTGAGGAATCAAAGGCTGTTCTCAGTTGATTTAAGGTAGCAGATCAAATGTATTAAAAGTTACTGTGGATGTTAAACACTGACTGCTTTTGACCTCAGAGTGATCTATGATTCGGGAATAATATAGCAGCACAAGGATCACAATAGCTTGATGCTTGTTTTTGACATACACCCACACTGTGCACACCCACACACACACGAGCATACACATGAAGCACTATAAAAACCATGACCTCTGAATCTGCTCAGCAACATCAAACAGCATTTCCAGGTTCAAGACAGATCAGACTGATACATAAAACCTGAAGTGGTGGTAGACCAGAAAAAAAAAAAGTCAATGCTGTTAACCAGACACGGCGGAGATAAATGTATCTGGTAACTTTTTTCTGTTCAGATAGTGAGTAGACTGGATGGTGATATCAGGGAACAAGGGTGGTGATGATGTGAAGCACTCCAGGTGTCAACAGGACAGCAAAGAAACAGAGGACCCGTGGACTGTCACTAGTTTTGTCAGAAGTAGGCCATGCAGGAGAATGTGTGTGGAAGCATTTGTAAATATATGCATGAGTGGAAGAGAAAATACAGCAAATGAACGAGTGTGTTTGCCAGGGAACATGTCCATGTCTGTGTTTGGCCTTCCATCTGTTCCCCAGCAAAGGCCCAGTAAATTATTCAGCAGGTCATTAGCCACACTTATCGTGAGTAGGCCGCCCCAGTCGATTAATCAGCCGTCAACAGCCCCGCTCAACCCACAAACAGGAGCCGAGGGCTGCGTGTGTATGTGTAAGCTGGGCCGAGGCTGAATTATTTAGAGGTTTTAACCTACACTGGATAAGTGCAGCAGACACTGGCAGTCCAGTAATCTCTGCTATTTCAGGTGAGTCAAGGGCAATAATGAGTAAGAAAGTGTCAGTGGTTGAGCATGTGACTGTTTTGAGTGTGTATGTGGGTAAAAGCACCATTCTCTAGAGTGTTAGCCTCATGTAAAGGAGGGGGCGAGTGTATGCAGAGCTTTGATCTCCCTTTTCATCTTCATGTAATGCAAGTGTGTGCATGTGAATGTCCAGAGTACAATTTATCTACAATTCATACGCACATAAACACATATACACAACTTGCCAGTCCAACACTTCTGATATTCGAGCTGATTCTTGAGCTGTGATTGGATGATTACATTTGGAGAGAGAGGGGCAATACCTTGATGTGATATGAACTAACGTCATGAGGGATGTACCTGAGGGCTTAGAAGACTGAGAATCACACAATCAGAGAACCTGTATGAGCACTTGATGCGTATGTGTGTTAGAGCGTATTATAAAGCTACTTGGATCTAATTATCACCACAACAAAATTATGCAGTTTGTGAAACCATAAACTCACTGCTATTATCACAGCAAATAAGTAACTGTCTCTACAGTGCTGCACTTCCACTGACTCAGCAACCCTCTAAACTCCCCATTTTCAAAGTCCAGTGTTGAAATTCAAAAGAAAGCCAAATTGCCTTCACTCAAAAAGTTGTGTTTGTGTCTGACATGCTTACCCTCTTTCTAGGCAGAACATTAAAAATACTTCACCATCCAGCTCAACTCATCTGTACGTCAAGTCTCGCATGCATGTGAGGCCTGTTGCCAGGAATGCAAACAACTACACTATGTATATCCCAATGTCTAACACTCACATATTCTGCTGAACCATGCAGTCTAAATCACTGGCTTGTACAATGACACTGTTTAGTTCTGGTTAGTGTCAGCAAATATTTGCAGACTGGCTGTCATAACAGGGGCATGGCTGTGAAATGGATGGGAGTGATCCAGCAGGTCTCCGCTAGTAAATAAATCAGATGGGATACTTCACCCCTCTGACCCATCCCAGTCTTTATCTGGGAGATCCCTGCTTTTTCCATATATTGGTCTCATAAATCCAGCCCCCCTGGCCCAGCAGAAAGTTACCATGTTTTGGCAGGACATGTCAGTATAGAATATCAGCTCTGGCTTGTATTGGTGTCACAGCATGGGAGACACTGGTTAGCAGTTGATGCTTAACAGCATTAGACCGAGAGATACAGAGTCATTATAACAAGATAATAAATACTGTCAAAACACGTCTACTAGCTCTGTAGTTGTAATGCGTAACATCTAAAGGGGTAACAAGTCACCGATTTAAATTGATGTGCTGGGTTTAATGTCCAAGATGGAGTTGCATCACTTTAAATAAATTGAATCAGGCCAAAGCTGGGAGTGAATCACACTTAAATTGATGCATGCTTCTCTGTATTGGAAAAGCTTAATATGACAGGCATATCTTGTTTTCATTTTAGTGTGAGGATACATGTCACATGCCCCTCCACCCACCCACCCCTCCAAAGACACAACACATTTCTCTATGCTCATATAATAGCAGTATGCCAATTGTTTTGTCAAGACGACCCACCACACAACGTTCCGTGCAGCATTGAAATGTCCAAATATCAGTGCTAGACCCAATCTACGACATGCCAAGACCACGCTGTGGTGAAGATAACCCTGCCTTCCCTCTTCACCTGCAACCTGGTAGTATCAACATGTTCCTCCATGCTTCACTCACCAACAGCACAGCAGAAAAATTTTTGTCTTTGAGAGAGGGGGTGGGGCACGTGACTTGTATCCTTACACTAGAATAAAAACAAGATAAGCCTGCCATATCAAATTTAAACATGGTCAAAATTAGTTACTGAAGCCATTGCATTATCAAACACAACAGCAATGTATTATTAATACACAATGGCCTGGAGCTGACCTTTTGTGTTCCCTTTTCTAATCCACGACTACCCGCTAAAAATGTGTATGACAAGTTTACTTCAGCACAAGTTCTGGGCCACATATTTCACCTCCAGGTTAAACGGTGTCACAGCCTGCCAACCGGACTGAAAAGCAGTGTTTTCTCCAGCGTTCCTCCCTGGCGGTCCCTCATTACAACGACACAATGAACGTAACTCATGAGTCTGATCCAAAAGATGGTGATTTATTGGCCATTCATCATAATGTAGGAGGAAAGTTAGGATGTCCTAACTAGAATGTCCTGTATCATCGTGCCTCACAAATTAGCAGGTGATTCATTTACGATTGCAGAGTTTTGAACAAAGAACTGCAATGCTGTGTTAACCTGTTTACACTACGCTCAATTCCCAGATGGTAGTGGGATTTTAGATCAATGTAAAGCGGGTATATTTGTATATACACATATAAATATGTGTGTGTGTTTGTTTGTGCGTGTGTGAGTTCATTTGTGAACCCCAGCTGAGAAGCCCTCATCTCCTTCTAAAGGGCGTTCTGGGCTAAAGTGTGCTGGCCATGGCCGTGCTGCACACCCCGCATGGAGGGGCTCCCATCGACAGTGAGCAAGCTGTTAGTCTATGTTCTCCAGCTCTCCTGATGTCCGCTCTTCCTACTGTGTGTGCTCA
>OMLB01018968.1:6307-30401 GCA_900302555.1 Myripristis jacobus | reverse complement strand
TTATGTGTTGCAACATCAGGTCACAGGCCAGCAGCTCTCCAGTCCAGAATCACACGTTAGGAATCTCACTTTAAGACCACCGTGCCTAACTTGACTCTAATTTACATATCAATGCATGAAATATAGGAGTTTTGGTGACCTATACCATGAGCTGCTACATTTCCCATGGGAACGCTGTAGTGCAGTCCGGCCATCCAGTTATGATCGTTCAATTCAACGTCGTACCTCAATGGTAACTAAATGGCAGGGCTCGGTTTCCAAAAGGGGTGTGACAATGGAGGAAGCAGGAACGAGCGGAAGGAGGGAGATGGAGGCTGTCAAAGAAAAAAAGAGAGGAATATTGGGAGGAACAAAGATGGAGCTTTTCTATTTGGGCTTCATTCTCCCCTCTCATCTTTCAAGGCGCTGGGCTAATTCCTTCACTAAGCTGCACCTACCCCGAGGAGCAACTGAAGCATTCAATATGCACTCAATCCATTAGGAACTGAACTGCCTGCATTAGCGCCACACCAGAGAGGAGATTCAATTTCCATGGAGCTGAGGAGGAAAAGGCTGAAGACTCCCAGTGAATACAATAACAAATGCCCCGAAATTAATAATTAAAGACAGACAGAGGCTGGGGGACTGCAGAAAAGTCAATACAATGAATAAAAACTATATCCCTGCCTCAGTTAGAGAACAGTGCATTCAATACTTTCTTCTTCACCGCCATATACATTGCACAGTCCACCATAGCGCGGCGCTTTGCTCTAAAGAAATATTAGGGCTTCTGTATCTATGAATAAAGCAGCCTGTGTGAAAAAGTATACGGAAAGTTTGACACTCGGCTGCTATCTTTCAGGAATTTCTTCACAAGTGAGTTTATTTTTAGTAGCAGTCAGATGGTGAAGACAGCATGGCAGTTTAAATTTAATCGTACTGCCAGGATTGGCAATTGGACCCTGAGCTTTTCTTGTCTTGCAAATTAGGATTTAACATGTCTTCAAGCACCAGACAACACTTGAAAAAAAATTGCCTTCTAAAACTGTTCACCCAGCAGCGGCCACTGTTTTGTCTCAACTCAACTGATGTATTCCTGACTTATTTTGCTCTTGCAGCGGTGATGCGGTGAGCATGAGCAGATTGCTCGGGGAGAATTCCCCGCCAAAAGGAGCATCCTAAAAGGATGTGTTCCTCGAATGGAGCATAAAAGCTGAGGAACAATGCTCAAACAATCCTGATACAAAGGCATGTAGATTGGCCCAGTCGGCTCTGTGGCCCAGCGGCACAATCTGGCAAAGTCTCCTGAGAAAGGTCTGCGCTGGCCAGACAATGGCATACAGCGCTCTTACATACGCGCACGTGCACGCGCACGCGCAAAGGCGTTCGTGCGTAAAAACACGCGTGCGTACGTGCACAGGCTGTTACACACATCCACTGAAGTATGGTACTGAGCACCTGGTTGGATACAGAGGAGAGGATTGCTGGCATGGGAACACAGGGACAATTAAAGCCAACAATAGAACAATAGAGCAGAGGTGGGAAGAGCTCCAGCCCACACCAAGGCTTAGCACCCACTATTAACCCGACAGGAAACGGCACACCGAAAACACTTTGATGCTTACCTTTCAACAAGGCTTCCCCCGGCATATCGACAAGGGCAAGGCTGTAGGTTTCATTTCTGAAAACAGCAGATGACACTGACACGCCATGCGCACAGTGGAGACACTACTCAAATACAGTGAGCATCTGAATGGCAGACATTTATTCAATTAGTTATTTATAGCTTTGTCTGGGACTGTGCGGAAAAAAGGCAAATTTTTACAGATGCACGTTATTAGATGTTTTTTTTGGTTGTTTTTTTTGCCTATATCTCTATCTGATATGCTGATAATTTCCAACTGTTTTTGTCGATTAACAATTCACGCACATGTTTTTCCACTTAACTGCTGAGAACATCAAGTCTTTCCTGTAGTGGAATTAAGATTTTATTGTGCATACTCTTATTGTGATGGCCCACTGGCTAACACAATGCTCATCAAAATGTACACATTTGTTTTTATGTATTTTTTATACATGGAACAGTCAAACAAAAGTGTATGATTCATCCTGGTAAAACAAACTGGGATGATGCTCTCCCTAACCAGGGCAAATTTAACATATTTCACCCATCAAAATGTCATATCAGCAGAAATTTTTATTTCCGGCCAATGTCAATATTTCATTGTAAAGCTGATATCAGCCGATAGCGATGCCATGCTGATATTATTGTGCATCCCTACTAATTCATTCATTTATTGTGTCTACTGTATGTACCTGTGTGCCTACGTGAGGCGCTGCACAGACTGGTGGCAGCAAATTTCCATGTTAAAGGACAATAAAGGATCTATCTGTCTATTTGCTTATCGATCTATCTAATTTCCATGTTTTCCCAGGCCAGAAAAAGAAATAGTGAAGAGTAAAGCCGGTAATCTACAAACAGTTGTGTTAAAGAAATACAGGATTAACTAGGCTACCCAAAATGTTATTCAAAGGCAGGAAGGCAACACATACTAAATTAATAAAGGATGATGCAATAGCACACAGAAGCAAAACATACAGTAAGCAATTAAACAGACACAGTGAGCAATTAAGCATACATAAGCAAAACTTACATACAACATGAATCAAAACGGGAGACGTGGCCGTCTAATTTGCTTTCGCGGCGCCTCGAAAGGCGTTAAAAAGGACTTTGAGAAAAACAAAGGGAAAGGTTAGGCTATTTTAAAAGGGCAAGGGGCGTCGTGTCAGTGACCACAGCACGAAATGTGCTCGTGTGAAAGGGAAAAGGTGCGGGTGTGGGGTGGCAAGTTCCCCCCAGAATCTACTCAAATGCAATAATCATGAGGTTTGATTTTTTTTTCTTTCTTTCTTTCTTTTTTTTCTGGTGTTCACCTTCAGAAAACAAAATTAAATGACAATCGAGGGTTGAGCCCAGTCAGAGGAAAGCTCAGTGATTATTGATTTTCTCGAAGCCAAGAAAGCAGGTAAAAAATATGATTCACGGGGCCATATTTATGGAAATAAGGAATAACAGCTCGTAGGCAATGCGCACTCTACTAAAGGCAGTCCCTAATCTGCTTATAAAACCTTGAGTCTGACCTGACACTGTTGCTGCTTTGTTACTTCCCAAGAGGAGCTATGTCACGATAAATTCCTAAAAGTGTGTCAGGGAGGGAAAGGAAGAGGGGCGGGGGTGATTTGTGTATGGATAAAAATGGTTATATGGAGCTCGGAGCCCCCAAAACTGTGGCACCCCACAGTCTCAGTGCGTGTCCTCTTTCGCGGCGTTGATTTATTCATGTATGTGTCGCACCAGGCCTCGGGCATGGAGACAAAAAGCAGGCCACAAACAGTCAGTCCCACTCTCTTTCTCTCTCTCTCTCTCTCTCTCTCTCTCTCTCTCTCTCTGAGCCCTAAGAAATCAGGACCCTTGCGGTTGACTGTGAAGCCACAGCGACGCAGGCTAGCTGTGCTTTGTGTGCCATCCAGCCAAGCTACTCCTCTTGCATGTAAAGTATCCTTAAAAAAAAAAGAGAGAGAGGAAAAAAAAAAAAGGCACAACACCACGGTGTGTATCACGGAAGAGATAAGGATGTTTCCATATCGATTAGATCCGTTTTAGGGTTTCTTCAGACATTTTGATGTATGATATCGCTGCGCAAGATCGAATATAATTATCCTCTGTGCCGTTACATCAGGGTGAACAACTACATTAAAACACAGCGTGAGACATTCAGGGAACGGGAGATAGAGCGGTGCAGGTGAGGTTATCAAATGGTGTCCTCTCATTACCTATTTGTTGAATTAGGCCTGTAACACGTCGGGAATGTTCAACAAGTTCTGGCATGCTGCAGATATCCCTGATCAAATACTTCAGATACCGTAATTATCATCATATGGTGTAACGAACCTGGTGCAGCTGTCCATACTTTGGGCCCCAAACAAAGACCCACTCTGCTCAGCCAGAACCACTTATTGCTTTCTTTTTTTTTTTTGTTTACTTCAGAAATTGCCTTATTTGGTGGAGTGGCTGCAAATCAACAGCAACACACTTTTTTTCCCTTTTTTTTTTTTAAGCCTTGGTGTTTCATATTCTTACTCACATATGCTGCATCTATAGCTATCTTCCCATGACACACTGAGTCCTACCAAGGTTAGCTATCAGGTCAGATTTTAGGCTGGTGCTGTCCCACAAAGGAGTTTTTGTCCTACAAACATTTCCCTGAGGCAGAGCTGCTCTTGAGGCAGGGATAATCTCATTGGCTGAGTTGAACCTCAGTGGGTGGAGTTTTTTTTTTTTTTGGCAGAATCAGGCGGTGGTCACAGCAGTAAAGTATTCATAGTTGTTTCTGCTGGTGAGGTAACTTTGCCCTGCAATAGTGCAATCCAGGTCAGTTGAGTTTGGCTGAACTTTGACCACTAGATGGTGTCGGGAGCTCGGACTCAGTCCGGCTTCCGGGTTCACAGTAGATTGCTTGTACAAAAAAAACAAAAAAAACAAAAGTAATGGTGAAAAAATGCATCTTGGGGATGTAAATGGAGGTGGCATTTCACCCTCACAGGGCTCTTGTTGGATTACTTGGATTATTTTCTCTCAGACCTCCAGTTTGAAAATATGGTGAGGCTGCAGGTAAACAACTGCCTAAATGAACTTCTTCTCTGATCTGAAATTTGGGTGGCCTTATCTGCAGAATGAGAGCTGCTTTGAATGAAGGTGAAGCAGCAAGGAGGTGAAGTGGAGGGCAGAGACGTCACAGAAACATTTGGAAGCATCACATCAGGAACCAACAGGCCAGTATGGTGGAAAGAGGACCCACAGCGACAACTCTCACATTGCATGGGCCCATTTCATTACCATAACATCTATGTAATATTGATCTGGTGGCAGTCAGAATATCTCAGAAACCTCAAGTGACGCCCCCCTTCCCCTTACCTTAACCATAACCAGCTACTGTCTCATCTTTTTCTGACCATTTCTAAGCGTTTCCCGAGGAAAATGATGTGGACATTCTTTGACGTCTTCGTGACTGCCACCAGACCCTCTTGCTTGGGCCGTTGCTGGACTCTACTTCCAAACTTTGGTACTTTAGCCCCACCCTGGCCTCTCGCCTCTCTCTGAGCGCCTGGATCACCAACACCTGAGCTTATTGCATCATCAGTGGAGCTGGATATCAACACCCGACATCCCTTTCCCCTGTTTTGTGGTTAGTTAGGGAGCCAGATACTGTTTTTCTGTCTGGGTCTGCAGCCTAAGAGAGCTTTTTAATTTTCCATTTTAGTGTGGTTCATTTTTTTGGTTGTTTGTTTATTCATTTGGCCTTGGAGACCCTGACGCCTGATTTGCTTCCATTTTAGTGGGTTTTGTCTCTGTTAATCATTTCCTGTAAATGTTATTCATTGTTACGCTCACAGCCTTTTCTTGCCGTCTTCTTTAGGTTTTGTGTAAACTTGTTATATTGCTCCCTGCGTTTCCCTAGACATTAAATAAAGGTTGCAATACACTCGTGGAGGATGATCTCGAGCGATAATATTAAGATTTCTGGATCAAGAGCGGCGCTCTCTTTAAGCAATGTTTGTGTTTCTAAAAACTCTTAATTTGTGTACGTTCTTTGAAGTTCCCGTGAATTTCCCAGAGTCTGGCTGCCCGCACTTGTGCCATCATTCTCAACCGACTTGCTCCGCTTCACATACAAAGCCAATTTGATGCATGGGGCTCTCTCTTCTAATGGGCAAAGAATGGCTTTCTATTAGTTTACTCTCAATTGCTGCTGACAGGCATTTCAGCATGTGGTTATGCTACCAAGCGAATCGTTCTGGGGAGGGACTGAAGTGTGGATGGGATACATTTGACTGTGTGTGTGTCTGAGGACGTGGAGGCTCCTCCCCGAGCCATTAGGGAGGATTTGGGGGTGATGGAAACACACTGCAGCCTGCCCTGTTAATGAAATTACTCCAAGCTGCTTCTATATTCTTTACATTTTTCTTTCAGTGCTTCTGCCTCACTAAACTTCACTTCAATGACTACAGCTATGAGCCAGTAAATCCCCGTGCTTGTGCTAGGAGTGGGGCGTCCTGCACAGGGGGAAGGCTAGCCCCCACAGCATTACAACCTCAGACTCACTCTTTGTGCCAGTATAGTGGAGCTTTATGGGCTAGTGCCACCGGCTAAGCATAGGATAACTGCGAAATAGCACACCCAGGAAGAGGACATTAACACATAAATCCGTCCATTGCACCTTCCCTTCCCTTTCTCTGCCGCTCTATCACTTGCTTTCTTCCCTCACTTTCTCTCCAGCCTCCACCTGTGACTGCCTGAGGCTGCAGCTTTTTCAAATCCGCACTTCCAATGCAGATTGCATGCCAAATAGGAGGGGTAGGGAAATAGAGAGACGCCAGGGGTGACAAACAGGATTACATGCTGTTTGCACCTGGCTGTCCCCATTAGAGGCCTGATGACTGGGGAGGATCACATCCAGGACGCCACTTCAGCTTTCTCTACACAGATGAACTCATTCTGAAACGGGAGTGGCAGCAGTGAGAGCCATATCTTTTACTCTGTTCAGGCAGGGAGCTCAAATCTGATTTTTTTTTTTCCTCCCCACATATCCAATAAGAGTTTTTTTTTTTTTTTCTGAAGTCTGAATAACAACAAAAAATACCCACCGAGTTCATTTCAGATCAGATTTGGAGCAATCTGTTTGTATGCGGTTTAAAATTACATTCAAGTTGTCATTTCTGAAAATGAAACTCCTCGTCTGGACCACAAAGCGTGTCAGACGTGTTTTTTACTCGCGCGTCTCACGCCGCAGATGTGCTCTCATTTCGACGTGCGCCGGCTCTGTGCGGGCTCGTGTCTCAGCTGCGACTCGCGGGCGAAACTGCGACCTGCAGCGTTTATTTAAACTTCAAGAATATGTCCCTCCGTTTCACGCGCATAACTACAGTCATTGTGTATTGAGCTCTGAGTGCCTCCTAATCTATGACCGAATATGGAATCCTGCATCCAACATATTTTCTCCATGGGCAAAATACAGTTGTGTTTTTTTTAATGGATTCATTTTTTGGCTTTATTTGATAGTGACAGTAGAGAGAGACAAGAAAGACGGGGGAGAGAGAGGGATGACATGCAGCAAAAGGGCCTGGGCCAGAATTTCCCTTACGAAACAAAAATATATTGCAGTATATTGGAAAATATCATGTGATCTATTAGATAAAACATCTCCATATATGGGAACTAGTCTTTATATTTTCCAGTATATGGAATATATGCATAGACCATACATGTCTATATATCGATACATAGAAAAAAATATGTTGCAATCAAGACCAAAAATGGCACTATATTTTTACATGTAATAGTTTGTCTTTATATGTTCAATATATTTCAATATGCATATACCATATATGTATATATATCACAACATATATAAAAATATATTGGGATGTTTTTTTAACTTTGCATATTTTCCAATAAACAACCATGACATATGCATGGACCATGCATGGCATATATCTGTACATATATTTCCAATACATGTTCCCATATAATTGGATAGTCATACATCATGTTTGTTTAAATATGTGTACCCAGTATTCATCACATATAAATCTAAATACATTATGGAGGATATTTATAAATATAAAATGACATATATTACAGGATATAAACAAATATATATTCATATGCAATATATTGCATATGATTGGCATGCAATCTGCATTGGATTTGCAAAGAAACTCATAATTTACAACATTAAAGTGGTAAATTTATGAAAGAAATCAGTTTTTTTTTTTCACTTTTGGTCATGGAACTACATGGCTTCACTTTGCCAGGTTGGATCAGCCAAACACGGCAGACACTGCTGTTTGCCGTGTATCACGCCTGCAACTGATGACCTCAAATTCTACTTTGCAATCAGATTTAGTGACAAGGAAATCCTGGTGATTTTAACCCAGAAACACAATATTATCATCAGCATCTGGACTTTGGAGAGACATTGCCTTGACCTGGCCCTAATCAGAACTAAACAACACACAAATTTGAGCTTTCTCTCAAAGAATTATGAGTTTAATCTCAAAAGAGTTTTTTTCTTGCAAATTTGTGATTGCATAATTTCAGAATTTGAGTTTTTTTTTTCTCATAAACCACTTTACTTCATACCACTTTAGTCTCTTGGACATATTTATCTGCACATTTCTTGCTTGAATGAGACTGGATCCACTGAATTTTGCTCCAAATTTCCACACATTTTTTTTTCTTCTAACAAAAAGCATAAAAACACAGCAGCATCATTAAATACACAGCTAGCTGGTCTGTGAACGGCTTTGCCTGGTCAATTCATGACTAGAATCATTTTTAGCTTGATGATGAGCCACATGTCAGCCAACATTTGTTTCTCCGATTTGTTCTCTTTGTTCATCGGCGGCAATAAAAGCGTTAAGAAGAGGAGGATCACTGCAACTCTGGTCGTGTGCGACGGGTCACAGACTCAGGACTACGACGGGTGCTCAGATGTTCCCGGCCAAGGCTTCCGGTCTGCACCCTGGATGCTGCGCTGCTGCACTTCAGGCTGACGTCCCTGGCTCGTGTCCTTGGGTTGACAAAACACGTCTCTCATGGCGCCGGCGTCTGCGTGCTCGTTCTGCTGTTGCACTTCTTCATTTCTGTCGGTCTTTTGCTTCCATCAGTTAGCGCCGTCCACAGCTGCCGTCCGTTCGCATCAGTCAGTCGATCCCTGAATTCCTCGCGTCCAGGCGGGTCAGGGTTGTTATTTTATATGTCTGACAACATTATGGAAAGGATCTCTGCAGAGATAGGCATGTGCACCACCTTAATAGAAGTCTAGCTCAAGGTGAAGTCTTGCTGTGAAATCTTGCTTGAGGTGAGTTGCTGCAGGATGAAAACAGTGGAAACATGAGAGTTGGAGAGAGGAGTCACCAGAAGGAGTTTATGGGTGTGGAGAGCAGAAAGTGTAGGTTAGTGTTGTGTAAAGGATTAACATTTATATTAACATTTCACGGGTGAACTTGCCCCTTGTGACTGCACTTCAGCCTGTTTCGAGGCTGCCGGCTGAAGCCTTCATGCTCAGTAACGGACCAATTCCAGAAATTTTTGTCCATATCAGTCATTTGAATCCCAAACGGTGGGAAAATAGGTTGAAAAATACTGGAATAATCCCTGAAAGTTGCAGGAGCAATATAAACATGCAATGATGCAAACAATTCAGATAACATAAAACATGCATCGCAAATCATAACACAGCAACGATATTCACACCAGAGCTACTGCAGCTACCGTGTGACATCATAAAAAATGTCCACATGTCAAATAATTTTGAAGGAATTAGGAATACTCCATTCATTTTGAACACTATTTTTTTTTATCTGCAAGTTTAAAAATTTCAAACTATAACTACTCATTAGCCTAGCTCAGTCAAAGTGAAAAAATAAACCTTACAGCAAATTCGCAAATATTACAGCAAATATTATTGTGTAAATACATTTAAAAAAACAAAAAAACAAGCTGTTTTAGGAGAAATGAGATGTTTGGAACTACAACATGTATCCTTCCGCCTAACGCAGAGATCCATGCACTGCTGGTGTAATTACGCTGCAAGTACCTTCAGCTAGGCTACTGACTCCTATAGATTTCAAGTCTTTATGCTAAGCTAACTCAAAATGCTACCCGTAGGAATCACACCACTGGCCGTACAGAGGTGAAAATGTTATCGAACATCTCGTCTCAGTCTGTGTGAGCTGGAAAAAGGGTATTTTGTCCAAAACATCCCTTTAAGCTTTAAAGGCCAAATTTGAAATGCAAATTGGCTTTGCTTAATGAATGATGCATTACACTGTATCTGGTCCTGACAGGGCAGCTCCTCCCTCCCTCTACATGTCAACATAGCTTAGACTAAGATGTGTTTCTCAGTGTAACATACTGTGGCACTCAAGTCGCTGGAAAAAAAAACTGCAGAAAATATGACGTTACAAAATTCATTTCCATTTCAACCTCAGATCAAAGCTGAAAAGCTGGCCATATCTCTCAAGCCCCATCACTATAGGATTCCTGAGTAATGCAAGAATAACAAGAGAGGAGAGGAAATCAAATTTCTTTACTTGTTGCTGCCTCTCCTTTATTCATGCCAGTGGAGATCATTTTGACTAAATGTGAGCTGCATCCATATTTAACATGTCTACTGAGTCAGGTAAATTATGTAGATTAGGTTTTGAAAAGACGGGAACATTTTCTTCTCCCATCAGTGCTGCTGCCTTTGTGACACGGCCACTGTGCTCCACCTGAACACACTGGATGTAAACACTGAAGGGAGGGAAATGAGTTTGATACAAGGACGAATGTCACCACCAGCAGCATTGTGCTTTATTACATAGCTAATATACATATCTAAAAGCGGACTTATGGTGACAGCGGCAGCCGGTAATGTATGTTGTGGGTGTTTCTCTCTGAGATGACAAACTTTTTCTCTTTCGAAAGGTTATTTCGTTTTTGGCATTTATGCTTTTATGCATAAAGTGAGGCAAAGGGGGGGAGTGATTTTCCGTCAAACTCGCACTGCAGAGTACACGGTACACGTCTTAACTCGCTGATCCTCCAGCATGAACATTTTTCAAAGAGCGCTAACAGCAACCAGCAGAATGAGTCTAGCAGCGGCCTCAGGTTGATATCGCACAACAGAGAATAGCTTGTTTCGAATCAAAAACAAGAATCCACCGTCATTGCTGCCCTAAAGCAAAAAACAAAAACAAAAAAAAAAAAGGCAGTCAAAGGTTAAAAACGAGTGTGTTTTTAAATTTTGATCCACAGCCATCTCCACATATGCTATTTCTTTCCCTCTCATTAAAACACGCCTCTGGAAATGACTACGTAATTTTATCTCTTTAGGAGGCATTTGGGAGGAATGCATATTCTTTCATGTAATCATCTGTTGTGCGTTCCCATGAATACCAAGATAATTTCTGACCAAAAGGCAACATTTTCCTCTAGAAATCACTGTAATTAGAAATGCGGGTGGATTGTATCATATTTGAAAGTCATCTAACACATTATACATGGATATTTTTTGACCTCTTTAACCTTTCTAACTCCCTGCACAACACTGGTTTTGACACATTGCTATCCACGAGCTGCTGGCTGCAATCACAGTCTCCTACTGTTGATGACATAAGCCGAGAGCGCGCTACAACTACAACTTCTGGCTCAATTCATCTGTCCCAGACAAGTTTTGTGATGAGAGAAAATCCCCGGGATGTCACTGAAGTTCATTAAGTTTGACTGGGTCACGACCCGGTCCGACCCCAGGCCTTGAAACTCTCTCAGAAACATCTGGCGGTTTTCAAACATTTTATTTTTTCCAGCACCAAATCTGCAGCACGCTTGCAAGATGCCATATGTAAATTTTGAAAATGGTGAGCAGCGCCAGCTAATGAGAGCTTGCACAAACCGAGGTGGAAACTGCAATTATTGGTTACGCAATGGTGCTCTCCAGATGACACATAAACAGGAGGAATATAATAGCTGTGGTGACTGGTCGTCCTTGTTTGTTGGTGATAATATGCCACGAACTTACTCTGCAGGAGAGACAGGTAGTCTTTTTGTTCTTCTTAGGCACAAAGGAGTGCACAGACAATCACTGTTAGTGTCCCGATTAAGCTCCTTTTAAGAAAAAATCAGGTGAAAAGCATTGTTAACTTTTGTTTTGGTGAGACAGCAGGGTTTTTAAAATCCTGAATGACTGAAGTGAAGTCTTTCAGTGTTTCGGTGTGTGTTGTACCCTGTTGGTGGGCGCGGTATAAAGATGTCCACGTCATTTGGTTGGTCCATCCATTCCTCTGTGAGACACTTGTCCTCTAATGGTGAAAAGTATGGTGCCTGGCCTTTTTGTAGCAGGAAATGTCATAAAAACCCATAGAGAACAAGAGGTGGTGACATCACCCGCCACCTAAGACCAGGCATTCTATTTTTCACCACTAGAGGTCAGGTTTCACACAGATTTGGCTTTGGGGTTTAGTTCCTCTTTAACTTCAGGTAGCCCATCTTGATCTCTGATGGGCGGATTGCCGTGAAATTTAATGAGCACGTTCATGCTCCCCAGAGAATGAACCCTGTCATTTTTGATGACCTTTCCTGATGCACCACCCTCAGGCCAACATGTCAGATGTGTACATGACACATCACTAAATCTAATAAGCAGACTGCCATGATACTAGAAATGACATAAATAAATATGGCATAAATCAATCAATCAATAAATATTAGGTGAGTGCATTCATACTCCGCAAAGGAAGATTCCTATTGATTCCTATGACCCCATGAACTGTCCTCTACTGCCATCATTAGCCCAAAACATCAAATTTGATATCTCAAAAATCTATTGGATAGAAAGCCCTTAAACTTGGAAAGGACACCCATGAGGATGAACCCTGTCAACTGTGGTGAATTTATGACCTTTCATCTCCTGCCACCCTCAGATCAAAATGGACAAACCCCATCCTCCAGCTGCTTGCATTCAGCTACATGCACCGAGCCAGCGGGGCACCAGCGGTGGAGGGTTTTATTAAATGTTTCACTCCACAAAGGGCAGACTTATTTTGTATATTGTATGTGGTGCTACTTAATAAAAAAATGCCTTTTATGTATCACTTAGATGTACTCTATGCAAAATATGTCAAGGGTCGATTAAGACTCAACTTCACACACAAAAATACATTAATACATAAATAACTAACATAATTATCTCTGAGTCGAACGGGCATTATGTTTTTGCCTCATTCTGTTTGTTCTTGTTTGTTTGTGTGTAGGTTCTCTAAAAAAAAAAGAAATGATGAACACATTTGTACAAAGCTTTGTGGAAAGGCTGGTCAAAAGGCAAGGAAGAATCTATCAACCTTTAATTCTTATTAGCCAAAGCGGCGTGTGTCTGCACATTAAACAGTGTGTAACGTCCAAACAGATTCACACAACATCATGAAACTTTGTGGAAACGAAGAAATAGGTACATTTTTCACACTGACTGACCAAACAGGGTTGTTTTGATTGATTATCTATTGGGGAACAGGCATCTCTTGATGGTTGCATGGAATAGCTGAAGCCTGAAGGGTCCGCACTTAAATTAAACTATGGCAATTTTACATCACTGTGGAATTTGTATGAATTCTCTCTGTCTACTTCTGTCATTCTTGTACATTTGTCATCCACAGCACATTTCACTGTAGGCCCACACTGACCACATTTTCCTGCCTTTGCATTTTATTTTATTGAAAAATTCTTTGTCCAGTCCACATCTGAATCTGCTCACTCCACCCGAGGTGCTTATGATTTTAGTTTGGCCAGACAAGAAACTCCAGCGAAGGAGGTTGCCTAAGGTGTTACGGAGATCTGAGGCGTCTGACGGTCGTGTACTTAGCACTTGGCTTTACTTTTCACCACTGGGGGTGAGCGCCCGCCACATCTGTAGCATTTGCTGAGGAAGATGAACACTTTCCACATTCACCTGTCTAACCGAGATTTTCAAAGCAGTGGCCTTCCAGTTACAGATCACACATTCTGGTCATACATTCAAACTATTCCCTTAAAATATTAAGGGCTGAAAGAAAATCTTGCTCACAGATTCATGTCCAGGGACAAATTCTTTGGGAGGGGATATTTTCCTTCACCTGATTCAACCTTGAGCTAGCAATGCATAAATACCAGGCTTTTTACATCAAGGTTTCTGCTCACTGAAAATATAATTGAGAATTGGTTTAAGCTGGAAGCCTTTGAAATATTTTGTCTTAACTCTTGGTTTGGCCACCCTCACCTTGAAATGATCGTACCATGTGATGCAAATAAAGTCTGTCACGACCTTGGCCAGTTAAAGATGCTTAAGCTTACGCTAAAGTAGGACAAGGCACATCCACCTCTTATTAACCATAATGAATTTATTCATAACCATTCTGGCCAGACTAATGCATCGCTTTAAATCATAATTTAAGGGAAAAGACGTAGCCAGCAGGTTCACCCAGCTGTGAGAAAAACAGTGCACACTCGATAGCCTTGTTCCATACAAGGCTGTACTTCTATTTGTGGAATCGATCCATTTTCAACTCACTTTCACAGAGCGCTGTGTGATGATGAAGTGACACGCAAAAAGACGATTTGAACACATTTCCATGTCGCTGCACCGTGGTACATATTTTGTAGGACTATCGTCCGGATGTAGGAGGTCATTTATGATCAAATTCCCTCTGATTTTAGCTTGCATCCACTGTTTTGTTCTATTTTTTAACGATTATTTTGGGCATTTCTGCTGCATTAACCAGCCACAGTGTGAGAGACAAGGACAGGGCAGAGAGTGGGGGGACATGCAGCAAACCCAGACCACTACAGTTTAAACTTAATATTACATGGTACGTGCTCTACACCGCGAGCCACCGTGGCACCTGGTCTTATTTTTTTAATACCCACTGATTTCTGTGATTCAAAGTCTTCATAGTTTTGCTTTTCTCCTGGGTAAGAGAGTTTTTTATGAGTGGGCGAGAGCACTCTTACCAAAAAGGAAAAAAAAAAAACTCATTACAGTCCACAGATCATTTGTCCAACTCAAGGAAACTTACGCTTTAAAAATAAAGTTTTAAAAAATGCATTAAATGAATGTCAATGCATTATCACTTGAGTACTTATAAAGATTCGGTTATTGAAATAAGAATATCTGAATGCAGCAGTGCAAGCCTTTAGACTATGACAGGCATTAAAAACAGTTGTATGAATTTTCGAGTGTTAATGCAGAAGAACTGCATCTTTGTCAGTCATTTACAGTTTAATACAGAGCCATTTTCATTTTATTATCAGCAACTGTAAGTCCCTCTGCCGCGACGACATTCACAGCATCACAGGTGGCTATAGCCTGCTGCGTTAAATCAGTCAGACAGAGAGTTGCACAATGGCCGTTATATGAAAATATCACAGATTACTATTATTACCACAGATAAAGGTTGAATGGATAATATTTTAACATTGTCCTTTCCTGGAACTTTTTTTTTTTTTTACCCCTCATGGCAACGGAGTGACATGATGATGACAACACAGCACCCCGGAGTTTCCTCACAATAAAAGTTTCTACCAAACTTCAGCTTTTGATACTAATTTCTTCACAAAAAAAAAAAAAAATCAGCTTCCAGTTGCATTCTCTCTCACACAGCATCCTGTACGGACTTGTATTAATAGACTGAAAAATTGCCAGCCCCGTGAATTACTTTTGTGTTGCAGAGCTACATTTTTAGCATCATAATTAAGGCTTTTGTCCTTAAGGTGTTATTAAAGTAATAATTTAAATCACAATCCTCCCTGCAGAAAGAGAGTTATCAGAGATCAGTGACAGCTTTTTTTTCTTTTTAATATATGTATGCATATACTGTATATATCTTCATCCAGACAGCATTTTTAAAGGGGCATTAAGTAATCTATGAATGTCATTGATCTCTGCTGTTGACCAAGAAATCCTATGAAAATTGACAGGTGAAATTTACAAATATTAAAGTCCCATTTTCACAATAGGGGAGTAAAGCGGAGATCCAACACAAGCATGTAGTGAAGACGGTATATATCCACATACTAAATAGTGGAATAATAATAGTGCTGCTTTGTCATTTGCTTTTTTGGCTTGACAGCAGACTGTGTTGCGATGCCAGTCACTCTCTCATATATAACGCCGTCCTTCGTGTTTGAGCAGCTGAAAATGCAGGGGGGTGTTTTTTGCTCCACAACAGAGCTCGGGCCACAAATTGAGTTCTGAATGTCACAAATCTCAGCACCTGGTGAAATAATCACTGAGTCACTGGCATCGATCAAGAACCCTATCAACCCTCCGCATCTGTTTTGTCCTCCCTCCTCTGCCCGCTGAGCCAGTAGCAATCGGCGTGCAGCTGACTGACAAGCCGGAGAGACGCCCTCCTGCTCCACAGTTGACCTCAGTTGGTCCGACGCCTCGAGCAACAAAACTTACTTTGAAAGCAAATAGGAGAGCATTGGCACAATCGATATTGCTGGGACTTGACATATCTCTGAATCTCACTGTACCTCGTTGGTGTTCACCCAACAACATGGGGATTTGCTTTGGCTGGACTCAAACGGGGAGCCGAACCTTCCCACAGTGATTTTTAATGACGCTTTAAAGGAATGAAGGCCCTCATTAGGTTTGCACCCCTTCTGCTTAGAGAGTCTGTGTATACCGCCGCACTTAACCATCAAAAAAGCTGGATATCATTTCATTTTCCAGCTGAATTTATCACATCCCTCAGAGAGGAGCATTTCAGCAAATGACTGCTACCCATGAAACATGACCAGCCGCTCTAATATACTGTGGAAATCATGATACATGGCCACATTATTAAAAAAAAACAACAACAAAAAAAACAACCTGAGCACTACGCGGCGTGGGACCTGAGCTGTGAATCCAATAATAGCATTGGGCTTTGAGAGTGCAGTTCTTTTTCATTTGTCTTAATTTATTTTTATTTGTTTCACTCCCCTTTGAACAAGAGCCTAAAATCCTTTTAGCGCCCCATATTTTACCAATATCGGAACCCAAAGAAGTTGTGATGCCAATTTCCAAGGCACTAACTTTGAATTCAAAGAGGGAGCCTTTTATCAAACGAAAGTGTCAGCCAATCTGTAGCATGGCTCGGGGGCGCAGGCCAGTGTAGTGACTCAAATGTTTGTTTACTTTGGTTGTCACTTGTGTAATGCGTCTGAGAATAGGCTATTTGAGTCACTTACATCAACAGGCCAATTGTAAATTTGACATGTCAACCACAAGACATGGTGGACTTGCTGTTTGATTTTTTTTTTTCTCCCTCAATTCCTTCGTTCCCATTTTTCAAGGAACAAAGACGATTTCATGTGATTTGCATATAAGGCATTAGAAACAATTTATTAAAACCTGGCTGGATGTTGTATTTACATCCATATTTTAGATAGTTTTCAGGGGCTGCTTATACTCAATGATAGATTATCCGATTTGGCTTCAAGCCTCAGCAAATAGTTATGCTTTATTTCCAGAAAACAGACTGGATTGTATTGTAAAATGACCACATGGGTAAAAAATCCACACACCCAAGGAAAAGAAATAGAGTTTTTCTGCAAAATGTAGCTGGACTGTATAATACAGCACAGGTCAAAGGCTGAGATGAACTCATTTAGTGAGCTCTGAGTGAGTCCATACTCTTGCATTAGCCTTTAACCTGCTGATATTTGGATCTGCTGTTGGCTGCCAACAACACGGCCCCACAGAGCTAAGCTACTTTTTAATCTACATTGTAATTCCTTAAGTTAGCAGGCTGTGGCATGGTACATGTTTCCCCTCAGTAAAACAGATTTGATTTAATTTCACTTTGTGACACTTGTCATTTTCTTTTGCTGCAAGGCACCGTGGCACGGTTAAACATTTCATTAACCTCTTTGAATTGTTTGCCTGCACATTCATTAATATCATACACAGCTCTTTGATCAAATCGGCGTTACAACCAAAGGACTTAAATATCTCATTAATGTTGTCATTTTGAAACCGGCGTCAGCGCGCTGATTGTGATATTGGAGCATTCGCCGCGTTTGCAGCTCCTGCACTCGCTGCATCCTGACGGTCTGAATAGTCTATTATTACAAGATCAAAATCGCCGTATTATTCTGCTGCACTTTTTCACCGTATCTGCCCGTTCACCATGAATGACGGCCTGGTTCTGTGAAGCAATTAAACATGCTCTTCAAGCCTGTGAATATAAAAGCAGCAGGGAGGCCAAGTAAGTATTCACAGCATCACAAATACTTAATGATTTCTTTTATCATAGCAGCCTCCTGGAGTGTAAACTTGGTTGTGTTGACTTATGTCTGGGTGGGATGGCCCACAGGCCAGAGCACTACAAAAGCAAAGTGCTGCTTGTTGTTTCTATTTCTCAGCTAAATACTGGAAAACTGCCATCACTGTATGATCAAAGGCCTTTAAAACCCTCCCCTTCCCCCATAATAATTTGTCAGCAGAGGGAAAAAAAAACAAACAAAATGAAAGAATACATATATATACATGAATAAAGATAGTGAAGGCATCTCCGTGTTGAGGGGGGAATTTTAACAGAGCAGCAGGGTGTATACGGATAATTACAAAGAGGCGTAATAACCCAAAACTGAAATTGAAAAAATAATTAAAATCCATATTCATTAGTTTAAAGGGAGTAGCATTGGTTTGGTCTCCTGCGGCATCACCAGCATCACACAGAAACAGGCATTAACACAACAAGGTTCTCTTCAAATGATAACCTTTTAAGATTTGGGGAGGGTGTCTCTGTCACTTTGTGTATTTAGCTTCAAAAATAAAACGGCAATGAAATAATTATGCATAAAAACCCCCCCACAAAGAAAGAACAGTGACATGTGACACGTGGCGGCCCACGAACAAAAACCCATGTGACAAAAGAAGTATCAACACACAGATTTGCACACACGGTTCAGCACCGAGTCTGCATCTTTGGACATAAAAATGCCTTTAGTGTCTCGTGTTGTTTAAGCATTTAACATCCCATCATCCCGGTTCCCTCATGTTGAATAATTAATGTACCATTTTTATAGGTTCTCCAGGTGTGGTGCTGGTTGTTGCTAAGGCCGGCTGGCACATTGCACTGGCCTGCTCAGCCCTGTTTCTGCTGCTTTATATCAAGCTTATTACAACACTGCAAAAAACGGTTATCTTGGTCATCTTTCAGCATATTTTCACTGTCAAGTACCGCTGGCTTGAAAAAGATATTGTTGGTGCAGTTTCAGAGCATTAATGCTAACTAGCCAACATGACAAAAACAGAGTCCAGAGTCCTCGTGGATGTTAGCAGTGAAATCCTGATGATAATCTGTTTCTAGGATTATTATTATTAGCCATAATGTTGTAACCATTGAAGGCAGATTGACCTCAAGGTATGAGGTTGTAAAACAACAATTTCTGCTACTGCAGAAGCTACAAGTCTCTGTAAAATCAACCTTGATTCAAGAAAAATGAGTTTTATTCACAGTGTCACGGAAAAGTACGACATTACCCACAATCCTAACCAGATCCAAGTAACAACAGTGGTTTTAGCTGGCTAATATTAGGAAATGCTCACTAATATTAACTAGCGAAATGTTGGCCTTTTCCTAACCTTAACCATTACGACAAACCTTTCTCAAACCTTAAAAATAACCTTTTCCCAACCTTAACCATGTATTTTTAGTGGCTAGAAAGCTAAGTATTCAGAATGCATTTCACACTGAGCGGGGCGAAATCGGGACTTTAAACCAGGCTCTAAAACCTGATACACCTTCCATTCCAACACTGAAAATATGTCTTTAATAAGTTGTAAAAAAAACAAGAAACATTCACTTAAATATTAACTTACAATTGTTTACAGCATCAGCATACAGCATTAATAAACCACACATTCGTACGGATGCTGCTGCTGGTCGGCGTCTGAACCGTCTGTCATCGCACAATCTGCGGAGGTTGAGTGTAACTATGCAGCTGGAACAAACTATATACTCAATTTGACGTCATGCTTAGTATGAACAGTACATTAGTAGGGTCAGGGTTAGGATTTCAAACACAGCCAGGGAACTTACATAGGAGATAAGTGGCTTGGAAAACACAGGAAGCGGGACTAAGTGGGTCATAAGACGCAGGTGAAAACACTAACGAGAGTGGCACAGCAGGGCAAAGCAACAGGTTAACATAAGGGAAAAAAAATAATAATAATAAAATGCATAAACACCGGGGCAAGAAGTTTAACAAAAGTCCCTAAACAAAAAGCCCAAAAAATGCAGAACCATGACAGAAATTTCACAACACACTGGAATAAAAGTTACTCTTAAGAATGAACACTTACACTTCCCTGCTCTGAAAGTATGCAACAGACCTTTTTTTTTTCACCGCAGCCACTTTGACATGAAATTGCAGGTAATCACAGGTGTTACTAATAGCATTTATCGAGGCTCTGTTCCATTAAAGTGCACCAGAGTCTTTCCAGTGAGCCCACATGCACACCAGCGCCCGGGCTCCTACACACCTAAATGGAACAGAACCTTAATTAATATCATTAGCAAAACCTGTGTTTAGCCTGATAATTCATGTCAGAGTGGCTGCTGGGAAAAAACGTATGGTCTGCAGCCGATTTGCTTTTACAGAGCAGGGGAGTGTAGGTTTCTATTTTTAAGAGTAACTTCTGATTCTAACATCCTGTGAGCAGCCAAGACTGACAGGCATACTTGAGAAAATTATTTTTTAATGTATTTTTTTTTTTCATATAAAAATTGCTCGGTGATACTTTAAAATCAAAAGTGCCAGTTGCGTTCTTCTTCTTTCTTCTTCTTTTTATATTTAAAGATGTTGAATTAATACATTTAATTATTTTTGCCTGTCAGAGACTGTCGAGAGATTTTTTTTTTTCCTGGTGTCTGGTGGCCACTGTCCGGTGGCATTTCTTGGATATGAGCTCCAGAGCGGTTACACATTATTACAGTGGGAGTCCTGGGGCACGGCGGCAGCCTGGGCATGAAGCTGCGGCGCCAAATAAACAAAAAGGGATTTGGGCCTGACAAACCCTGGAACCGCTGGGGAAAAGTTAGATGGATGTGCAGGTTTTTGTAGAAGAAACAGCAAACTCCATATGACAGGTGCATTTTTCATATGATTTTTTATCACTTTTATCACACAATTAGTTATAATCACCTTTAATGGTTCGGCTTGGAATCTGCAGCTGTTTTCCCATTAAGAAGACACCTCAGCGTTTGCTTTGTGATAACATTACGGTGAATCTGTGTTGGATTATCATAAATATGACCGGCTAACTGGGAAAAATGTCCACCTGCTGTTGATTGACACAAGTAAGGCGTAGGGTTTTTCAGGGGCTTCAGTGCAGTCCGATAATAAAGATCAAAGTTATCAAGATGTGAGTGTGTTCAACTTGTAGTTTTAATGTTCTGCTTTTATGTTTTTTTTTCGGGGATGTATGGCTTCCCTGCCTCCCTTTACCCCACTTCACACTCCTGAAACATCTTTCAGGCCTTGACTTTGGGACATTTCCCTCCCGAGCTACAAATCAAAGCCCAGACTCCTGCCATGACTCAAGGAGCTCCATGTACTTTTCAATCCGCTCTGTTATCTTTTCCCCGGGTTGTTTATATATTTTGATCCCTTTTCCCTCCTTATCTTGCTTTCTCTCCTTCAACTTTTTAACCTGCTGTGATCTTTCTTTACCATGCGTCCTGATTTTCTTGTCTTCCTTCCCCATCCTTGTCCTCACATTGCTCTTTCTCTGACTACCTGGAGAGGGGTTGCCATTTTTCGGTGACATTTGCAACATGAATCTAATTTTCTGTTCAGTCAGCACAACAAATCATTTGGGGGGAGGGGGATTACTGTGACCAGACCATGTGTTCAAGGCTTTTCAGTTCATGTCCTGGCCCTTCCTTTTGCATAGACACCTTTCACCAAACCTCCTTCATTAAAGGACAGTTGCAGTCTAATTTTGAGTCTGTCTCTAGTCTGCCTGCTGGTGTCTACAACTAGTTTTTATGACCAGTAATTGTATATTTGTGTCTTGTAATTACATGTAGAGGGACTGTTTTATAGCAGAGCCTTTGACCTTGGTTATACTTGATTAAAATGACAATGATTCTTTTTTTTTTTTAACAATAATTGAAGCAGCATGTTTACTGTGATGGAATACCTGCATTTTGGATTTTGTGTTTTTGTATAATTGGATATTGTTTTCATGCCAGAGGAACACGAGTGGCAGCAAATGGTCTCTACAGACGGTAGGAAAACAAAACCTGTCATCTAAAACTACAGAGAGCAGCGTTGGCTTCACAAAGAGTTACATAAATGACAGGTAAATGAATGAAATGATTAGCATAAACTTAGAAATGTCTGGCATTGTCCTTTATCAAGGCTGCATCCTTCAGGCTGTGAGCATGCTCTGTTGACAGCACACTGCATTTACTTATTCTGTTTTCTTTTTTTTATTAATACATGGTGCTGAAAGAGAGCACATTCCACCTGCTGTTTGAATGGCAAAGCATGTTTTTATGCTTTTATGCTTATTGCTTACATTTGATGAAAAGTGTAACATTTTTTATGGTTCATTCGTCAATACTCTCTCAGTCTAAGCTTTCATTACGCTGTGATGTGACATAGCAGTGCAACAATTTGTAAATTTAATGAGTCAAAACTTGTAAATTTAAGTCCCGTCAATAATGATGTCGAACTGAAGGAAAAGCTTTCAATTTAGCCCTGAAAATATTCAAAGCTGTTTTTCAGACATCACTCTTCTTTCAGTGGTTTTTGTCCTCATCCTTCTCTCTAAGCACCTGTTTTTCATTTGTCTGCCTTATCCAACAACATCAGCACAACTTATTTTCTCCTACCCAAGTCCCTGCTGCAGACTCTCGCCCAACCACACTCCCAAGTCCTCCTGTCCTCGGGACTATATCCATGTTGCAAAGGTCCTATGTTCCCAGGATCCTGTGTTCCCAGGGTCCTATGTTCCTAGGGCTCTATGTTCCTGAGGTCCTATGTTCCCAAGGTCCTGTGTTCCCAGGGTCCTATGTTCCCATGGTCTTATGTTCCCAGGGTCCTATGTTCCCAGGGCTCTATGTTCCCGAGGTTCTATGTTCCCAGGGTCCTATGTTCCCGGGGTTCTATGTTCCCGGGGTCCTATGTTCCTGGGGCTCTATGTTCCCAGGGTCCTATGTTCGAATAGTCCTATGTTCCAAAGGTCCTATGTTCCCAAGGTCCTATGTTCCCAGGGTCCTATGTTCCTGGGGCTCTATGTTCACAGGGTCCTATGTTCCTGGGGCTCTATGTTCACAGGGTCCTATGTTCCAATATGTCCTATGTTCCCAAGGTCCTGTGTTCCCAGGGTCTTATGTTCCTACGATCCCAAGGCCCTAAGTTCCCAAGGTCCCATGTTCCCAAGGTCCTAAGTTCGCAAGTCCTATGTTTCCAGTTTCCTATGTTACCTGGTTCAGTATTCTGTTAACACATATTCACTCTAAACCTTAAATTATCTGTAACCCTAACCCTTAAGCTAACCCTAACCCAAACACTAGCACTAACCCTAACCCACACAAGACCCTGGGAACATAGGACCATGTGAACATAGCACCCAGCGAGAGAACATATTTTGAACTGGGGATTGTAAGACCCTGGAGATATAGGAAAATGTGTCATGTTCTCAATATGTGCCATATAAATCTGGGATACATAGGATCCTGGGAACATAGGATCTTGGGAATATAGCGTCCTAGGAACACAAGACCTTTGGAACAAAGATATAGTGTAAGTGACAGTAAAATCACAATATCACTATAGTAAAGTAAGGTAAAAGAATACGGGAGCTAAAACACTTAGGTTTTTTGTTGTTGTTGTTGTTTTTTCACAGACTGAGCGGTTTTGTATTGGGTTTAATTTTTGGCAGATCAGAAAGTCTGGCATACAATGAACTGGAAATTATATGGTCTGACACACACTTCAATAAAGATTTTTGGAGTCCTCGTGTAGAAAGCGACACAAAGTGATCTTGTAAGATCGCTGTTGTCGCACCATTAAGGCCAGCTTTAGTGGACATGTCAGACAATTCAGGGTATTTGTTTACTAACGAAATAAGATGACTTCAACCTGCATTTTCTGCTCCGTCTCCTTCTTCTTTACTTACAGTAACAGCATCCTGTCAGCTCTCCATTGGCATTTTTCATAATTATTAGCTGGTTGATATAAAAAGCGGTTGACGTCATTGCACTTCAGAAAAAGTTCACCTGTTTTCAGCTTCTAGAAGGAGCAGCTGATATAATTCCACGTAAAAAAAAAACCTTGAAAAAACACAAGCAACTTAGCTCTTTAGAGATCCAATCAAAAAGACTAACAGTGATGTGAGGAGGTGATATCTCCGTGCAAAATAATGTTTTACAAAAGCTCTGCTGTTGGCTTTTTTTGGCTTGAGAATGAGACTTATTTGTAGCTGTAATGTCTTCTGATGCCAGCTGCTCACTTGTAGCACCAGCCTCCATC
>OMLB01018967.1:0-12582 GCA_900302555.1 Myripristis jacobus | reverse complement strand
CTTGTTTTCTTTAGCTTTTGATACCATGTAGGATTTTTGATTTTATGATTTATGATTTTATGTGTGCATTTTACATTATTTTAGTCTATTCAAATTATAATTGTATTATTATTTTATTCTATTATTTTATTTAATATTATTTATTTTATTATTTTATTATTTTATTATTTTATTATTATCATGATTTTATTTTATTTTATTTGATCTTATCTTATTTTATTGTGTTATCCTATTGTGTATTTTACCTTTTTATTCTGCTTCTATTGTGTTATCTTGTGGTGTTTCATCTTGTTGTGCAGCACTTTGGAAACCTTGTGTTTGTTAAAATTGTGCTATATAAATAAAGTGGATTGGATTGGATTGGATTAACAGATGACTCTTTAATAGTAGGCCTAGGTGTGGTCATAAATCATTGTGAACAGCAGCGGTGAGACTCACCCAAGCAGAGAGAAATTTTAAGAGGGCGCTGAAGAAATGGATAGCAAATAGTCTCTCAGAACAGGAACCTGCACATCTTTTTACTGTTATGTAAAAAAAACGTACTGTTACTGTTATGTTACCGTGTAATTTAATCCTCGACAGTTTGTAAATACATGTGACAACTGTCTTCAGGTGCAGAAGTAATATATATTTTTATGAACGTCATATAAATCTATCTATGACGCTTTCACATGTGTGTTTATAGCCTGTTTTAATAGATAATGCCCTCAATTCAACAGACTGAAAGGAAGTGCCACACCTGAAGGCGTCAGTGGATTCAAAGCGATGGCGTAAGATGCTTCCTGGAAATAAATTAAATCTGTGCCAAGACTTCAGAGGAAAATCTAAAGTCAGTGCTCCGGTGTCATTGTCACATATTTCAGGCTTTGTCCCACTGTGATGACAAAACAATGAATATGGACCTTGGGATATAACACACAGAATCATCATTTTACACATCAGTGCAGGGTCAAAGTGTTTGGTTTAGTAATTCACTAGGTGAGAAAACCATTTAAATAGCTCTGGCTAATTAATCCATCCATCCATTTTCCATACTTTTTTACTGCTACTGAGGGTCATGAGGGGCTGAAACTTCTCCCAGCATGCCTTTGATGGAAGCTCCAAATAATGAAATCCTATTTTCTGTTTATGCAACTTGTCCACAAGCTCTCATACACTCTTGTGTGTTTCTGACTAAATAAGAGCATGTGATGTTTGGCTGTTTGTTTCTTTCTGAAAGGACAGGCCAGGGCTATAGCTCATATCTGTCATGACGGTGACGCATATCAACACACCAACATCCTCCACACTGGGAAAGAGCAGCAGTGTTTTATGGACCAGTTAAGAATGCTCTCGCTTTCTGGGAAAAGCTGGCACCGAGTGGGTCAGGAAGTTGTTGCCTAAAACAAAGACACAGACAGGCGAGGGCACACTGGTGGCTTGGGTAAGGGTCTTGACTACGCCGAGAGACAGTCAAAAAAGCTCAGACATCATGGTTAACGTTCCTGACTGGCTAAGAAAAATATGAAAGAGGTTTTGTTCACTGGTGATTTATTAAATTATGTTTGGGTTGGAATGTACTGTCCCAGAGGACGACTGTGTTTGAGAATCTGCAAAGCCTAGTGGCACGGCAACAAACAAGGACAGATTAATCCATGGCTTATTAGTTGATTAAAATGTAGGTGACCATGTCCTGATTAAGCATCTGCTACAGGACAGTCTGTGATCACCACTTGATCCTGCACACTGAGCATCTGCCCCTGCCCACCCAGCCAAACAGCTTGAGCAAACAATAGCACAACAGATAGCTGAGATATTGCATATAAATTTGCATGAGATTTAAAATTTATTGTTAATTCATATGTTTATTCTAGCGGTTTTAGGGCCCTGGAAGGTCTGAGTCTCCAAGCAATATGCCCTGTGGGTGATTTTGCAAATTTAGCCTCTTTTCTGTTGCTGTACTCATCGGGCGAGTAGGATAAATAAATGATACCACCACTGGTGTGCTTTTTGAAACTTGATCATCAGTTATGCACTGTTCTGTTTAACGTTTACATGGTATATTACTAAAGGGCAAAATGTGAAAGTTTGGCAGACCATTGCTGCTGTAAGACTGGTTCGATGTAGGTGAAACCTGGAGGGATGATGCATCTTGTTACTGACAAGACAAGGGGGTGCCTGCATGAGGGACGACATCGCTTAAAGCTGTTTTAGGTGTGAATATCAATGAAAAGCTTAAATTTCAGCTTGTAATTGATTTCTCTGCAGTCCAGGCAGTGGGATAGTTAGCAGACCTATTGAAATACAAGCCTCATGACTTGCTCAAAGAATTTAGCTAATGCATCAGGATCCTATGACCATCCCGTATTGTGATCTATATCACTGATAGCATAACTGTACAGCTGATAAGTGAGATCATGTGAATTGCAGATTTTTATCTCAGCCCTTGGAGCGACTAGACATGCAATGCAGAGCTGCTGAGAGGATAGGAAATATGCAAATGTGCATGTGCAATAGCATACGAAAGGAAAATGTGTGTGTACAGCAGAAATGAATGAAACCGGTCATGCTTATTGTCTAACAACCTGGTGCAGCCACTGTAACCTAAAATCCCAATGACGTGACCTCCCATGACTTCTGTCTCCTGTGAAACAGACCGTCTTAAATGGTGACATAATCCTGCACTAGTGGGTGTACATTAGAAATTTCAACCAATAAAACCATCACAAGTCTTTAAACATCATCTCTTATCCACCTGTCCCTTCAAATAAAATTGTGTTTCTCTCCCAATCTGATATCCTCTTGGTTTGCACTAGTGAATGAACCTTCCCTGCACTTTGTCCCGTCCAAACATACTCTTTGAACAGGAAATATATCAAATCAAGAAAGTAAGAAGCCATTTCATGGGGTCTTTAACAAGTTTCATATGGACAAAAAAAAAAAGCACACATAGCCCACATCAAAATACATTTAAAAATGAGTGTAAAATTACACAAACAATTCCAAAATGTCTTTTTTGTGTAACTGAATAAATAAATAACATAATTTATTTATTTAAAATATAAAAATAACATGTAAAATGTATCTGTTGCACATATACAAATTTGACTTTTTTCTTAGCCTTTTTTTTTTATATTCTGAAGTGGCTTTTTTTTTTGTCTGTGTGGCTGTACATTATTGAGACCATTTGCTCTCGTAATTATCATGATTAAGATATTCCATGGTAATCCCTTTAAGATTATGATGGAAACAACATACTAATGCTAGTGCTAAAACGTAATAAAGTCTTATTCTATCTCTGTTACAAGTTTGGTAACATTTCACTGCACCAATAAGGAGATGTCCCACTTTGAAAAGACAAAAATTACACATAGGTGTAATTTTTGGTTTAGGTGTCAATAGGTTAATTCACTGTTAATTGTCATGGCATCTGCTTCATAATCTTGGTCTTGGAGATTTTGATTTCTCCAAGTCTTTTTTTTGGTCTTGGAGGCTAATTTGAACTGAGATTCCTCAAAGACTGGATGTAAAATATTTTAAAATGTCATGTAATGATAGAAGAGGAGATTAGGAGTTAGAAACCATAACTATTAACTAAGCTACTAAAAAATTTGTGGCTGTCACACTTACCTTACCCACACTATCCTACATTGAGTGTACTGAGTTGTGCCGCATTGCTTATAAATTTGATCATTTACAGATACAATAATTCTCACAAACATTGTGAAATAGTACAATTTAAACAGTTCTGCAAGTAGTTATCCATCATCCAACCATAATAAATTAATGTAATCATCCAATCAAATGAGTGACAAAGATGATGCTAAGCCAATAATGTGGATGGAATGGCTTTTTCTTCTATAACTTGATCAGTATCTAATAAGATACCATACAGTGAAGTGCATTGGAGGATTCTTTGAAACAATAAAAAAAATAGTTAATCAAAGCCCAAAAACAGATAAAACAAACCCACTAGACTGGCTACACAACTAACAGGTTCATGTATTTTGGACTTTACACAAACAGGTGCAGATGGTTCCACTTTTATACTGTTAGGAGGGCAACAAACAGCAAATTTTAGAGTTATCTGATAACCTCTTGGCAAAATAATATTTACATTAGGTTGAACATGAAAAGCACAGAGCAAACCCATTGTGAGTTAAGGAGCACAACCGGAGAAGACGACATTATATTGAGTTCTGTCCTTACCGTAATGACGCTACTGTCGGCGCAGCGGCGTTCAGACGGCGGCCGGCTTCGCACTCACTTGACCGCAGTTCCCACCCATTCACTGCGCCTCCCGGTCCACAACACATCCAGCGGGCAGCCTCCACCCACTATAAAGCCGTGTGAGTTTCAGTCAGCCTGTCAAGTGGCTCCACACGCTGCGTGGAAACTCCGCAGGGAGTATCGGCGGATTAAAAAACATTTTCCTGCACCGAGAGGCGATTTTCATCCATTGACGCCCCGTCGCCGTTTGCACGCAGACACATTAGCTAGCTTGCAAAGGATAAAATGCTAATTTCTATGCGGACGTAAAAATGTAACGAATAGTTTTAGCGGATTAAACCGTCTTTGTAATTTTTAATACACGCTTATGAATGTAGTTCCAAACAAGCGACGTTAAAAAGGAGTTGTTTTATATCATAATGCAGCCTTAAATGTATTATCTCGCTAGGTTGGACTTTATTTTCAGTTTAACTACAGTAATTCCTGTCAGGATGGAAAGTATCGCGCCGTAGAAGACCAGACGAGATGGGAAAATGGGAGCTGACAATGGTAAGAGATTTAAAAAAATGGATTAAAGAATAAAGTGTTAGTTTTAAATTTAACCCACATATTACAATATGACTTTCGGCTTGACTTGTGGCTCATTGTATTTCCACAAACTCAGTCAGGGCGTCTGTGACGATGAATTGAAGTAAAAATGCAAAGTGCAAGAAGCCAACACCTAGCTATTTTGTGAAAGATGAGATTTATGTGTGTTGCTGAAATTATTTTAAGTGCTGTATCCCGTGCTGCATTTGTTCACTTTGTGATATATAAGCTGACCCTAGCTGCAGAGGTCCCACTCTTACAGCTTCCACTTCACAGGACTTTTGAACTTTTTATTGCTTCATTTTACTCCCTTTGAATAACCTTAATATGGTGTCCTATCTGCAATATACCATATTCACGGTAACTTGCATGGGACTAAATGTTGTATGCATGGGCTGCACTGAAACTGCAGCTCATTTTGCAGCATATATTTATGTGCCTGTGTGATTATTTACATTTCTGTACCCAAGTTAAGTTTCTGTCAGTGTTATTTGCACCTTGGTCCAGTGGGCTGAGGATGGAGGAGTCATCTTACAGATGAGATCTGGTTTTTCATTCATCCTAAAACTGTACAACCCTGTTACTTCTATATCCAACCAGAATGACATAAACATACACATATAACCTCCAGCATTACCATGTGACAGAGTAATGCAGTCTAACTTTTCTTTATCTAACATTTTTTGATTTGCCTGGCTGTGACCGGTGCTTAGTGCCACTAGCGGCCCTGCTGACAATGAACAACACACAGTTGGACACAATGCACAATTTCCCCCTCTGTCTATAAGCTATTAGGATCTTCTAGTTTTTGTGAAGGACAATGGAGTTTATGTGACATGGAGCAGCAGTAGCAGACAGTGCAATTAACGCTCCTTTTCCCCCATCCTGTATATGGTGTAAATAACTATAGTGAGACTCATCCCCAGCTCCCTATTGCATCCACTCTCTGTAATGTATTGTATCCTCCTCTTAAAGACCAGCTCTATAACATTTGTGTACTTCTACATGTAAAACCTAACACAGAAGTTTAGAGAGAGAGAAGGAGAGCACAAAAACTGACATTGGCACCAGTTATTATTACTGAAATGTAACAGAAACCAGTTTATGGATGATAAAGCAGGCAGTTATGAGTGTAAGTGGGATGTGCAGTGCTCTGTGGATGAAAAGCGTGGTGTTGTGGTGGGCTAAACAAGCGGTACTTTGATTGCTATGGAGATGTGAGGAGGGATGGATGGGGGGGTGTATTGAAATGGAGGACTGACTACACAAGGACAAAGAGGATTACATAAGGTGGTTGACTGGCATAATGAAAAGGCAAATTAATTTCTTTTTTTCCAAAAGAAATTGTTGTTTTATCATTATTATTGAGGGGGTTACTTGATGAATGTAATGATGGCAAATGAAGTTTTAGTTTTGATCTTTAATAAGTGAGCCCTTACAGAGGATGAAGAGTTCAGTGCTTATTTACAATCATATATTGTCAAGTGGTTGTCTTTGACCAGCCTTTAAAATTATGCAACACAGCTGCTGTCTCATCATACCGCACATAATCCTGTTTTTGAACAGCAAAGCCTGAACAAAGTCCTCAATAAATCCTGTTCCCCTACATAATAATGGAGTCAAGTGCTGTTGAGCGTTGCAGAGAAACTAAAACACTGGTGGCTCTTACCGAGATCAAACAAGGTCTGATCTCTTGTCTGAAAATGCGCTGGAAGATCATTATGTTTCATCAAAATCATAACACTTGGCGCTAAACTAACAGGGCTTTTTGACAGCTTTCAGTCCACAGTTTCGCTCGGCTCAGCTGCAGCAGCGGCGGTGAGAAATGCTGACATTTAGGCAGTGTTTTGCATTTGTTTGAACATTTTGCTTGCGACAGTAACCTTTGATAATCCCGTATTTGTCCATAAACATTAATTTCAAGTCAGGGTGCAAAATACTGGGAAATCTGAGCTTACAGCTCAGTAGGTAAAATGCAAAAATAACAAGTGGATGATTTGCTCCACCTGAACAGCTAATCATGACATGCTAACCTGTTTGTGTGGTCATCGTAGGCTTCAAATGATGCTTATGACTATGGGACACATATTACATTGTTGCTGTGACTCATATTACCCAGATTCACCCAGAGTCAGATTACCCAGAGGCTTAGTGGGGTGTCGTGTCACTTGTTTGTGTGCCTTGCTGTTTGGTTATGGAGACTTGCTGCTATTTTTGCCTGCTCATGGTCCAGCCTCTGACCCTTGTGTTGTGACCAGTAACATAACTATATCTTGTGGAGCTGACCTTTTCCCAGGGCAAGGGCTACTCCGGGCTGTGGATAGCAGCCATTTCTTAGTGTTAGTGGGGGTGTAAAGTAGAATAAAACTCTAAAGGACATTATTCTCAACCCAGAACCCAGTTCAGGAGTGGGGTGAGGAGTTTGAGGACGGGGCGGTGTATGGGATCACCCTGCGTCGAGAGCCCATTTCTTCCTCCCCCAACCCCGGTGAGACGAAACCAAGCAGCGGTTTTGTGCAGTACCGGACCAGCAAGGTGCGACGTCTGAAGGCCGCGCCTCTGGACCTGCTGGTGAGCCAGCTACTGGACCCTGGCTGCCAGGAGCAGGACTACAGCAAGATCTTCCTCTCCACATACAGAACCTTCACCAGCACCTCAGTGCTCATAGAGCTGCTCTTCCAGAGGTAAAGCAGCATGGGAGAAATCCCTGTCACAGTGTCACTTTGAACTGAATATAGGCCTGGATGTCAATCAACAGTGTAGGTGCCAAGTTGTATGTCTGCGTTTCACTTTGTTGTACAACTCAAAAGTTACTCTTTTGAACCAGTGTATGACACTCTCTGTCTAGTTTCTAGCTATTCTAGTTAATGGTTAAATGAATGAGCTAAATATTTGTGCTGTGGCACTGTATTTCCCTAGTTGTTAGCTCAAAGTGAAACACTCATTCACATTCAAATTCACAGTTGCACTACCATTCACACTCTCTTCTGCACTCTTTGTTTCTCTCTCGCTCTGGGTTTCTGTATCTCTTTCAACCATGGATATTTGTGACATTTTGGTGTGATTTCATCTTTTCTTCTGGTTATCTGACCCCTTCTCTGAAAGTACAATTCTCCTACACATTCATGGTAATCTCACTATCAAGTAAGATTTGATGTATGTTGATTTGTTGGAGGATATCTGGGAGGGAATCTCTTATGTGCTAGCTTTGGAAAAACAACTTTTGTACATGCCAAGTCACCGTGTTGCGTCATGAACTTTTTGTACTTGGTTTCCCTGACAAAGCTACAATCTCTAGCCATCTTTGATGTAATAATAAGTACCTAGCAGGTGCTCATTACCTTGGGTCTTTCAACAACAACAACAATTATGCACAAAGCGGTTATAGATTGTGGTTAGCATGAGGTGAGGCTCAGTACAGCTGCAAGGCAGGGACATGGGATCATGTCAGAAAACAGCCTGAAGAGTCAAGAGCTGAGTGGCCTATTTTTGCTGTCCTGTGCCTGACTTTGTGTTTTTGTTTACTCCTTATAGGGACAATGCTGCCTCAAACCTGGACAACACTGAATGCTACAGGAGGTGGGTAGATTACTTTTCCCATGGTCATCTTATATTAAGTTGCATTAATGAAGACATTTACAGTTTCATCAGTTATATGAAATGATGAACATTTACATTTTAGGCACTGATGACACATTACACAGCAGCTTAGAATGAATAAACAATAAACAGTAAAACCTCGATTCTTCTTGTCATTATATTCTTAGCCTGTTGTTCAAGTTTTGGTCAGACGGTTGAAACACAACTAATATTGTCCCTGATTTAAACATCTTTTGAGGTATATTTCACCAGGAAAAAACAATTTGAGAAAACAGTTCTTATTTGTAGCAACAGCTTGGAAACCCAGTTTGTAAGCAGTCATTTAATCCAGGTGTCATCTACTTCCTCATGCCAGGACAGGTGTGGTTAGAGGCTGGATTCAGTCTCTTCACCAGGTCTCAAGTTCAAACCACACAATATCCCTCTTGGTCAGAGATACGTCCTGATGAGGTGTTCTTGAGCAACACACTGATCCCCTACCTGCTCACTCATTGTAACTCATTCTGGTCAAGGGTGTTGGTTAAATGGCTAAAATGTTAAATGTACTGATGGGACCTCTGTCTTCCCAGCCCTCTGTTGGCCTTTGTCCAGACATGGTTGGATGAGTACAGTGAGGACTTCCGGGATCCTCCGCTGCACCTGTCGCTCAGGCTGCTGCTGGACCACCTGAGGATCAGCTCTGCTGTGGCCGACAACATGCGCGTCCAGCCCAATTTCTGCTCCTTGGCCGGGCAAGCTGAGGCACTGCTCCAGAGGTTCCAGAAAGAAGGTGAACCTCCACCACAGAACCCAATCATAAGTGTTCATATTTGGCGGGGGGTGCAGTTGAGATAGACAGTTTTATCAGCATTCAGGAAAGGTGTTGTATAAAGTTCCCTCTTTTTTAGACATATAGTACATTTAGCATTCAGTATTAATGGTTTTTAATATCTTTAATATATTCTGAAACAAGAGCACGAAGAATTACTGCTGCTTTTGGTTGCTGGCATCAGATGTCCAATAATGTGTTCATCAGTATCCCCATCTGGCTGAAGTAGTCTGCATACCATACCGTCAGCATTATTGTAGATAACAGTGATTAACGTCAGCCTTCTCCTTGCTCACCTCTCCGTCTTTGTTTTATCAGAAGCCGAGACAAATGGTATCTCTGCCCAGGCAGATCTGGAACAAGACAAGGAGGGTCCTGGTGACGAAGGTTCAGATTGTGAAAGCTCTCCAGATCAAGGTGATATCATGGATTTCTCTGTCTCAGCCATCGCAGAGCAGCTTACCCGACTGGACTCTGTAAGTGACACAAAACACTTCCTTGCCCATGTTGTGCTATCAGTCTTGGAGCTATGGTAATTTGACACTTTGCTGAAAACATCAAAAGTTTATTGATTAATTGTCTCTTTGCTCCAGGCTCTTTTTGTCAAAGTGGTGCCCTACCAGTGTATGGGCTGTGTGTGGTCCCAGAGAGACAAGAAAGAAAACATGTCTCCCACCATCCGGGCCACCATTGCCCAGTTCAATGCTGTCACCAACCGGGTCATCACCTCCCTGCTGTGCCAGCCTCCCGCTGGTAGCCCAGGCCCGAGCCCCTCCCGCAGGCTGCCCACCACGCCAGCACAAAGGGCCCGCATCATCGAGAAATGGATCAGAGTAGCACAGGTCAGCCATGCTATATAATGACCAGAAATTAAACCCCATTGCAATACTGAATGTATTTCTGCATGGCATGGTGTGTTTCCATTCAACTGTTATGCAAAAATGAGCTAAAACAATGGGAATTTGGTGCACTTCCATCAGCTGGAAGTCAGTTAGTAGGATTCAAGGAACTTTATTGTCATACCAGCTCACATTTACACGTTAGTGGTACGAAATTAGGACTCAGGTCCCGGTATAAGCCTAAATAAATAAATAAAGCAAGGTAAGAGGAAAAAAAAAAAAAAAAAAAAAGAAGTGTAAATATAAAATATAAGATATATAGGTATAAACAGTATATATAAATATAAATATAAACAATATGTGTAAATATAAACAGTATGTATAACTATAAACAGTATTATTGTAGCATGTACATGAAATATAGCCACATCAGAAAATGCATCCACTGGAAGTCTTTCAAGAATTGATTTGGACTGGGCAAATTGCTATGCTTCTTTGGCATCAGCTTTTGTTGGCAAGAGTTGCAAACACAGCAATGCATTTGGGAGTAATGTAATGCGGCAGCTAATGGCTATACAACCATGACTGACACCTCGTATATGGGAGTGGAGGTGTGCACCACTTTGCTGGGGAATCATTGTGGGTATACGTAAACAGCAACTTTTGGCAAGTCTTATTCCCCTGTAGTCAGAATTGTTTCTAAATCAGTTTATTCCAGTATTTGTAACAACAAAAATAAGCATTTAACATTGAGCATTTCTAATTGAAGGAAGCCCAGATGCTGTGACTGTGAGTTTGAATCATTAAACAACTTTGGAGGAATGTAAACAGAACTACAAAAAAAGCAGAGTAACGGAAATGTTTCACTTGAAATGAATAGAAAGAAATGAATATTAATCAGTTGTTTGTTCTACAGGAGTGTCGCCAGCTGAAGAACTTCTCTTCTCTCAGAGCAATCCTGTCGGCCCTTCAGTCTAATGCAGTTTACAGGCTGAGAAAGACCTGGGCTGCTGTGAGCAGGTAGGCACAAGAACATGGCAGGCAGAGTCATTGACATTTAAAAGGCAGTGATTTGGCCTGTCTCTGTGGCTGTTTTATTGAATTCTACATAATCATCCTTTAACGAGGGCATTGAACCCTCATCAGGTCATATTTTAGTGTCACTGAAGGTGCAAGTGAGAAAATGTCTCTTTGGGATGTCCCATAATTCATCTGATACATGACATTCCAGTGAACAATTATAATGTCAAGGCTGTCTGAGATATAGCCTCATATAATTTTCTGAATGTTGTAAACATTTGTTACTGGGCCAAGTAGCTGGAGTCAAAATTCAATCATGCTGCTGTACATAATAATTAACCATAATTGTAAAATGCCTGTTTTGGCCTAAAAAGCTGTATATTTAAAACAGATGTTGTTTTTTTTTTAAACTGTGTTTTAGGGACAGCATGGCCACCTTTGATAACCTGTGGGAGACCTTCCCTGATGAGAACTGTGTTTTGACCAACAGAGAGATCCTGGTTGAGGTGAGAAGGACGAATAGATGGAATAAACAAGTGCTTAAGGGATTGATTACCCCCCCCCTTTTTTTTATAAAGCATTTCAGATAAAATTATGTACATATTTATGTGTATTAGTGTAGATTTTTGCAATTTTAATTCTATATGATTAATATCCTTTATATAAATGTCATAAGATACTGTGTCTTAAAATACAGATTAATTTTAATGCTGTGTTTACAGTGTTAACATTGTCAATGTAAACAAACCCACCAAGCTGTTATATACTGTCTCCTCAGGCAATCAGCTTGTGTTTATCAAAAAATGCCTCTAATCCAATGAGCTGAAGGCTAACCAAATCAGTAACAAAACTAGAAAAGGAGCAGCGGTGTTTCAGGGCATCATACAGGCATTACAGACTGGCTTTAATCTCTAAGAATACTTAACCAGAGCAGGATCTATAGTTTGAGAACACAATACAAAGAATGTTCTGCGCGTTAAACTCTGAATGTCTGGAAACAATTCTTTTGCCAAGTTTTCAGTGTGCATGGATTTTCTTCTTTCAAGTTAATGTTTATAGGGAAATGGTTTAACAGAGTGTTAATAGGAAGCTAGTGTCCTTAGGCACACAGAGGTTGTTCCATTTTTTTAGACTCCTCCCAAGTTGCATCAGAGGCGCCTTGTGTCTAGTTACAGTGAAAGGACTCATTCGTCAACAGGACATTTTGTCCTCAATATCCAGGCAACTTCCACTAATATGTTCAAACATATTACCCACAGGCAATGCTTTCAAGTGTCTCGCACCTTTTTATTTTATTGTTCTCTGTCCCACTTTGCATTGTAGTAGATTTCAGGCACTCCTTTTGTAAAGGAAGCTTTTATCTGTGTAAACAACATCACTCACTTACACACTTAAGCCCTTACTTTGTATTACTTTAGACAGACAACAGTGTATACACATATACCCACATACTGTGTGCCAAACCCAGACCTGATCCTTTTTATGTCAAACCCTCCAGAGGCAGGTGTGCTTGCATGT
>OMLB01018966.1:0-15252 GCA_900302555.1 Myripristis jacobus | reverse complement strand
ACCCCCAAATCCAAAAATAGAAAGAAAGAGCAAAAACAGTGAAACCCACCTCCAGGCTTTGACCCATGTGTGACTCTGCCTTGCTCTGTGGCCTGACATTTGCATCTAATGCCTCCACCGGCACTAGAGAAGATGTTTTGTACATCTTCTCCGGCGGAAATCAATCTGGGACAGTGACTGACTTTTGCAGGTACTTGTCAAAGAGCAAAAAATAACTTTCTCAAACAGGTGAGCTGGAGTTGCATCACAGTCTCTCGGATTATGAAAACCCTCGACTCACTGTATGCGTCATGTCTTATCCCACAGGCTTGTGTCGAAAAGTTCTGAAAGTTGTACTTCTTGGAAAGCCAACCCCCCCGACCTCAGCCAGATACTACGTAACACCATAATGTGGGTGCATGAACAGTGGAGAGCAGTTATATTACAGACGCACCGGCATTTGTTTAGTGGGTTAACGGAGGAAAACCATCGCCATGGCAACAGAAACACACAGCCGCACGCACAACCACACACACCATCGGCACTAATTAGCCAGAAAGTTGACAAGGAGATGCTAACGCCACTAATGGCTAGATGCGATTGGAACAGACGGTTTGGAAATGGCAAAGACTCGTCTTGTTGATCCACCTCCTGTTTTTCTCTCATCTCCATCTCTCTGCTTCTCGCTCACTCTCTCGCTCGCCGTCAGCAAAGGCCCTCTACTGAGGTAAACAAGGATGTTATGAAAGCTTTTTTGAGAGACCTTAAGAGCCGGAATATCAATTGAGAATGTGTGCTGACGTGCGGCGGGCCCGCAGAGACGGCTATCGCACACTACACAGGAAGAGGCTCCTGCATTAGCAGACTTCTAATGTCCATTAGCACCTGGAGGACATAAAATGTTCCTTGCCATTTTCCATTGTGAAGAATTATTAACTGTGCTGTTTACCTGTTGATTACTTATTTTTGTTGTTCTAGTGAAGATAAAAATAGCTTGATCAAGACATAGTTGTCAACAAACCCCTACAACTGAATCATAAATTCGATGTATGATGCATTTTCTTTAGCCTGAAGATAGTTTTATCTGTGTAAGGGAACACTCACTATTCTCTCCCACAGCCAATCTGGATAAAGCTGCCTTTGGTGGGTTACAGCTGATAGCTCTGCCATAACGTAAAGCGCATTTGGATGTAAAAGTTCTGATAAATTGCATGACCAAAATGTCCTAAATTAAGCCTCATATTCACTGCCAGTGGAACTGTTCCAGATTATGCATCACCAACTGATTAGAGTCCTGGGTCTCTTCTTTCAGGCTTTGGAATAGCATGTTAATGTACGCTGACCTGAATTTATCCTTTAAAATACAACAATAGCCTGTATGTTAAACATGGGGAAAACATGGATGTACTGTATTATATCTTAAAGTTGAGCCGTTATTCAATTTTACTCTCATTTGTCATTTAAGTGAACAATGGATTTTGCTGTTTGCGGGTCTCGACACTTCTGCAGTCGATGTTCGGTTATGAATTATGCTGTCCAAACCGCATCACCTCTGACATTTTCTGCAAGCCACTGCAAGTGGTTTTCTTTTTTTACTGCTTCCAAAGAAAAGGAAAGTCTCTCATTTTCTTGGAACAGTCTTCATACAGTAATAACCATTATTAACATGCCATTGTTGGTTATTTGGGTGCAATTGCCATGGCAACTGATTCACCTAAGCTGGTTGGAGTAGGCAGTTCTCCAGACCCCTAAGCCGCTGCACACTAATCTATGTGAAGGAGAGGGAGAAAGGGAGAAAGGGAGAGAAGCAGAGAGGGAGAGAGGAAGGATGGAGGAGTGGGAGCACGATTGAGACAGCTACTTCCATTAGGGGCAACAGAAAGACAGACAGGGAGAGGAAGACAGAGGGTAAGATAACAAAGGAAGAACAGAAAGAGACAGACAGACCAAAGCAAGGAGGGAAAACTAAAGAACAAGACAGAGTGAACAAGTATAAGTCCCTCACAGCTGATTCACAGGGACTCAAACGTAACATTTGCTGCAGCGTGGCCACAGTTTTGCTGCCCAACATGCAGCCTACAGTGGTAAAAAAACAAACAAACAAACATAAAACAACTATATGTAATGTCTGAATGTATTAAATTGCTTAGGATTCACATAGACTAGAATGCATTAAACAGCAGGCCACACCAATACAACTGACATGTTTTATACTGCATTGAAGGAAATACAACTTTTTCCCTTCTGCCTAGCCTCTACATACCTGTAAACAGTTAAAAAAGCATTATTGTGATGGAAGTAACGTACATTTTGGGGAAAAAAAGAGATTTTTTTCTGCTTTAAAAACAGCAGTACATCATGTGTGGTATAATTACATTTACTTTTTTAAGTCAGTAATTTATACTTTTATACGTTTTAGCTGTAGTATTGTACTTTGCTAAATTATAAATCACATCCACAGAAAACTGCCATAAATTGACAAATTGAGAACACACTGTCAGTACAGATGGGAGGAGTAGTTTGGCTTTATTTTGGTGCACATAATTTGGTAATTTCCAAATATTCAATTAAAAGAAGAAATTTGAACTTTGTACTCTTGTCTGTTAAGAACTGCACAGAAAGGATTGTGTCTAACAAAGTTGTTGTTTCTACACAGTAACTCAGTAACTTCTCCTCTGAGTACATTTCTTTTACTCAAGGAGAAGTAGAGCTGTAAAAATCGAATTAAGTACAATATCATCAAAGTGACAATACGACTTAGCAACAGCAGATTTAGTACTCCATCACTGTCTGTGCACAAACACACAGGTTTGAATTCTGGAACCCTGATGGAACAGAGTGATGATGGCACAATGATGATATCACAATGGCTGTCTGTAGGTCTGTGGGTGAGATGAGGAACTTTCTCATTTTCACAGCGAGCATTTGAGCAGTGAGCAACTTTGAACTTCACACAGCCAAACGCAGATGATCACAAATCATTAGAAAAATGTCCGTACATGGAATGCAGGCTCTACTCAGAGCCAGAGACCAGGAGATTGCAAGCCTGAAGAACAGCCTCAGACAGGCAGAGCAGAGAAGGAAGAATGACGCAGCTTGGTGGGCCTCACAGCTGAGGCAGAAAGATGATAAGCTTCTCGTCCTCCGAAAAGCTCTGAGTGAAGCCCAGAAGGAAGGACAATCCTCCCGCTGGGATGAGCAGGCATGGAAGAAAGAGCAGGAGAAGTTTGAGGAGAAACTGAAGGGGGCAGTGGAGTGGGGGAAGACCGTCTTTGAAGAGAAAAAGAATGAAATTGCTCTTCTCCACCAGAGTCTCCAGAAGGAGCAGGACCAAGCTACAAAGGCCCTGCAGGAGATGGAGGAAGTTAAAAATGAACTGAGAGAGAGGGACAGGAGGATTGAAACTCTCAACATGGAGATGCAGAAGCTGACTTCCACCATCAGTGCTCTGCAGGCGCAGTCTTCCTCTCAGAAGGAGGAGATGGACAGGGAGGCAGAGGCGATGATGATGACCTGCCAAAATCACAACAAAGTAGTCAACTCGCTAAATGATGTCATCGACCGCCTAGCAGAGAAACACAAGCGATGGGCCCGGGAGAAGCTGGAATCTGAAGCTCAAGTGACCGGTGAGCGTGAGAACTGGAGGACGGAGAGGGAGAACATGCAAGACAGGATGAAGGAGATGGAACAGAGCAGTGGGACTAAACTGGCAGAGAAGGAGGCTGAAGTAAACACTCTCTGCCAGCAGATTGAGTCTGCCACAAAGGAAAATGCAGAATTGACCGCTGCCATTGCTAGTCTGACCACCCAGCTGAGGGAGAGAGAGGAGATGGAGACGAGGGCAAGACAGGCCAGAGAGCGCCGTGGACTGACAGGATGCTTCCGCATTTTCAAGAGGGAGAGGAGGGCAAACAAGGAGAGGAGCGACGATGTTTAGCTGTGCTGGGAATCATGCTGCTTTGTATGGAGAGACATCACTGCCAGCAGATGTTCATACATTTTAATTTCATTTTTTAAAACAATGGTTCATTAGGAGTATAGCAAATTTCAAATTTTAATTTGTAAAAAAAACTGAAATTGCCTTAAAATTGAATGTGAGAGTTATTGAACTGCACACTCAGGGCAACTGGACTTGTGTGAGCTGGATGAGAAGTGAAATATCTTCCAGAATTTACACAAGTCGAGGTGCCCTTGATTCAACAGATATAATTCTTAAATGACTAAAGTATTTTTTTTTTTGCAATTCATCGTTTATAAGCAGACAAATTGAGGAATGAAAAAAAAAAAACTCTGCTGGCACTGATCTCTCTCCATACTCTGTTTCTGGCTGCATGCTCCGTCTGCAAGGCAGTCAACCAACCAGTCAGCCAGCGTGTCCCCTGTCTTGTCATCCAGCCAGCCTCTCCTCTAATCGCCCAGCCAACCAGTCAGCCAGCCTCTCCTCTAATCAACCAACCAACCAGTCAGCCAGCCTCTCCTCTAATCGCCAAGCCAACCAGTCAGCCAGCCTCTCCTCTAATCGCCAAGCCAACCAGTCAGCCAGCCTCTCCTCTAATCAACCAACCAACCAGTCAGCCAGCCTCTCCTCTAATCAACCAACCAACCAGTCAGCCAGCCTCTCCTCCAACCGGTCAACCAACCAGTCAGCCAGCCTCTCCTCTAATCGCCCAGCCAACCAGTCAGCCAGCCTCCCCTCCAACCGGTCAACCAACCAGTCAGCTAGCCTCTTCTCTAATCAACCAACCAATCAGTTTGCCAGCCTCATTCTCTAATCAACCAACCAACCAGTCAGCCAGCCTCTCCTCTAATCAACCAACCAATCAGTTTGCCAGCCTCATCCTCTAATCAACCAACCAATCAGTTTGCCAGCCTCATCCTCTAATCAACCAACCAATCAGTTTGCCAGCCTCATCCTCTAATCAACCAACCAACCAGTCAGCCAGCCTCATCCTCTAATCACCAAACCAGCCTGTCAGCCAGCCTCTCCTCCAACTCCACCTGGTCAGTGTAAGCTCTTTGGATAAAACAGTATGCTAACTATCTACCTAACCATCCACAGCTGGGCAACAATTCAATATTCATCATTTTTTAGTAGAATCATATTGTGGTGATATAGTGATTCTGGCCAGTCAGCAAACCAGTCAGCCAGTGTCTCCTCCAACCAGTCAACCAGTGTTTCCTTTCATGATTCCAACAGGCAGGCAGACAGCCAACACGCCAGCCAGTGTCTCCTGCAGTCACTCAGCCAGCCAGTCAGGAACCAGTCAGCCAACTGGTGAGCCCTTGTGTCCGCCAACTGGTCAATGTAAGCTCTTTGGATAAACCAGTATGCTAACTAGCTTTCAGCGCTTAGCTAACCAGTCTGTCTACTGCTGGGTGATAATTCAATATTCATCGTTTTTCAGAAGAATCATATTGTGATGATATTGAGTTTGGCCAGCCAGCCAACCAGTCAGCCATTTTTTTCAGCTGATTTCTCCAACCAGTCAAGCAGTGTCTTCTGCAAACCAGTCAGCCAGTGTTTCCTTTCATGATTCAAACAGGCAGGCATTCAGCCACTGAGTCAGCCAGTGTCTCTTGAACCAATCAGCCAAACAGTCAGCGAACTGGTCAGCCAACTGGTCAGCCCTTGTGTCCGCCAACCAGTCAGCCAACTGGTCCACCATTGTCTCAAGTGGTCGATGTAAGTTCTTTGAATAAAATAGTATGCTAACTAGCTTTCAGGGCTTAGCTAACCAGTCTGTCTACTGCTGGCTGATAATTCAATATTCATTGTTTTTCAGTAGAATCATATTATGATGATAATGGGTTTGGCCAGCCAGCCAACCAGTCAAAGAACTGGTCAGCCAACTGGTCAGCCATTGTCCCCACCAACCAGCCAACCAGTCAGCCAACTGGTCCATCAATGTCTCAACTGGTCGATGTAAGTTCTTTGGATAAAATAGTATGCTAACTAGCTTTCAGGGCGTAGCTAACCAGTCCATATACAGATGGGAGATCATTTGATATTCATTGTTTTTTACTAGAATCATATTATGATGATATAGTGATTTTGGCCAGTCAGCAAACCAGTCAGCCAGTGTCTCCTCCAACCTGTAAACCAGTGTTTCCTTTCATGATTCCAACAGGCAGGCATACAGCCAACAAGTCAGCAAGTGTCTCCTGCAGTCACTCAGCCAGCCAGAACCAGTCAGCCAACTGGTCAGCCCTTGTGTCCGCCAACTGGCCGATGTAAGCTCTTTGGATAAACCAGTATGCTAACTAGCTTTCAGTGCTTAGCTAACCAGTCTGTCTACTGCTGGCTGATAATTCAATATTCATCGTTTTTCAGTAGAATCATATTATGATGGTAATGGGTTTGGCCAGCCAGCCAACCAGTCAGCCAATCTTGTCAGCTGATTTCTCCAACCAGTCAAGCAGTGTCTTCTGCAAATCTGTCAGCCAGTGTTTCCTTTCACGAACAGGCAGGCAGTCAGCCACCAAGTCAGCCAGTATCTCTTTGAACCAGTCAGCCAACCAGTCATAGAACCACCAGCCAACTGGTCAGCCCTTGTCCCCACCAACCAGCCAACCAGCCAGCCAGCCAACCAGAGAGCTTGCCAACCAGCTTTCTTCTTTCAAAAATGTTTCTTTTGATTTCTGTGTAAAATAAACTGTAAATGCATCTCCATTGTGTTTTACCTGCATAATCGGTGATTCAAACAGCAGCAGAGGAGGTGCAGCAGCCAGTCAACAGTCCCTTCAGTAGAAATGACTTTTCACACCAGTTCAACTCACTTTCACTAACAGGACAGTTACAGTGTGTGTACTGCTAGCTTATCAGTCAGCTTGGTCACACACTGTTTTCAGTGTAAGCCCTTTCAGGACTATAGTACACAGACTAGCTTCCAGTGCCCAGCTAACCAGCCTAGAGCTGGGTGACAATTCACTATTCATCATTTTTTAGTAGAATCATATTGGTGATGATATTGTGATTTTGGGATTATTGTGATGCACATTCTGCTATCTTAACTGATAATATTTTTATTTATAAAGAAGAAGAAAGAAAAAAATAGGCATGAAATAGTTTTCAGGAATACTATTTGAAAATCTTACATTACGTTTGACATCATGTCTTACATTACTATTTATTTACATGACACAAACACACACACACACACACACACTTGTTGTAACACCTCTGCTTGAAGATCGATGGCTAGTTTTTTCCCAGACTAAATAAAGAATCACCCCTTTGACCTCTCCTTGGGAATACGTAAGGCTACACACACACACACACACACACACACACACACACATATACACCCAAAGAAAGATGGACACTTCTGTCATCTCCTCCCACTGGCCTACCTCCTGCCTGTCAGAGCAGAGAGGTAGTATGCAGGTTGGATGCAGACATGAATGAAGGATGGAGGGATGCTTTTCGCCCTGTATCCTGTGCTCATGGTGTTCCTGGCAGCCTCAGCAGGCCTGATGGAGCTCTGACACACTCACCTGTACTGTACAAAGCCACAGCCACACATCACGCTCCTGTAGCCCTTGCATTAGCATTTGTCTCCTATCCAGACTATGCGCAGAGCTGATGAAGCTGGACTATTTTTAGACGTGACATTAAAATCTACCGCCACTATCGTACTGTAAAATACTTGTAATATTTATGTCCAGTGAACATGTTTTCTCACTTGTTCTCCATCCGCCAGTATTCATTTTTGGAGCTGTGTTACTCTCCACGCTGCCTGCTGCCTGTTAGACTTACATGTGCTTGCATGTGTAGCTTCTATATTTGGATTGGAGATACATCATAGTGGCATGTTGTTAATGTGGCTAAACGCATCTCATTTTCGCACCATCTGATTCCAGTCCATCCAGGACACATGTTGTAGGAAATTCACACTGTTGGATACTTGATGATAAATAACAGTGTAAGACTATAAGGCATTCCAGGAGTTATTTTGAGATGAAGTGTTACAATTTACTTTTTTTGGTGAGCACACTCTCCCTCAATCTGCCTCGTCTACTTTCGACCTACTTTCGACAACCACCAGAGAACGTGTGTGAACTTACTGCGTTCAGCTCTGCCTTATATGTTTAAGTGGAAAGAGTGACGGCAATAGCATAGCAACAGCAAAGGAGCCAGTTTTCTCAGTCAAGAAAGTGCAAGAGCCATGCCCCTTGAAATTCTTTGCTATCAAACTCTATTGTAGCTGTGCCGGAAATATCATGATGTGCCGACTTGTTATCTATGTTTTGCCATTTACAGTAATTGCAAGAATAAGAAAAACAGAAAGCAACACAACACATGATACACATGGGCACAAAATAATGTTAAATGGATTTTTCATTTAACACCATTTGTGCAGTGGCTCATACACGCACACAACCACAGTAATATGGTGCACACATATCTGTGCATACATGTACCCATTCATTTGCTGATGCACACACAGCAATGACTGCAAATACGTATGCATTCACCTTATCATGGCCACATACAAACGTACACACGCAAACATCATATCCACAGATACACTAAACCATACTGACGTGCAAAACACACACTGGAACGCATTGTCATGCAAAACACACACAGCGCACATTATTTACATGCGGCACAAGACTCATCATCAATGTTTCCGTCATGTAATTCAAAGGTTATGGCCGTCGAATCAAACACATTATCACAGGACAGCAGTCGCATCATGGTACCTCCATACTAAAGCATGCTGTTTACATGTTAATGGCAGCGATTCCATTTAGATTAAAGCACGGCTACATGCACTTTCATTTGAAAATGAGATATCCAACATTTGAAAAAAATGCAAACAGGCAAATTATAGCAATAATAATACATATTTGTATTACTAAGGCATGGAGCAGAGCTTGCTGTGGAATAACATCTAATTTGAGACTTTTTTTTTTTTTTTTTAAAGAGCACCACATATTAGCCAAGATTCATCAGCATTCTCCTTTTTTTGTTTATGACATTCAGATAATTATACTTCATGCTGCTCAGTACTCTTTGCATTTTGTAATGAATCCCTTTGAACATTACATCACCCCAGTGGAGCCTCAATAAATCAGGTCCAGGGGAGACTGGGAATTACTATCTGTCTGGCTTACATTGGTTAGCATTGATTTTATACTCGCTCTTCCATTCGGCAGCATGAGGAGCTCTTAGGAGGAACACAGAGCCGAGGAAGCAGCCATTATCCCCTCCTGGCATCCATATCCCCAGTACACTGCAGCAAAGGTGTGTGTGCAGGTGTGGTGTTACAGAGTGTGTGGAAGAAAGAGAGATTAAGAGAAAGGTAGAGTGTGGGCAAGTGTTTTGGAGTTTGTGTAAGAGAGAGTATACTGTATTTGTGTGTGTGTTTCCACCCGTGCGTGTGCTGTGTGTATGAGTCTGTTGATGCCAGAGAGTCAGATGGGCCACAGGATGTAGTGAATAAATCATGAGCACTCCGATCGCTCCAAGTAGAACATTTATCCTGCAAAAGAAGATCTGAAACAAGAAAAAAAAAAAAGGAGACACCCGTTTTCTCGAAACTATCTGTACCGGCTAATTCTCCTTCTCTCTTACACAAAGTAACTTTCCAGTGTTGGCCCAGAGGCATGCCAATCTGCATCCACTCCTTCTGCTTCAATCCTGCTGGAAGTCCTCCAACCTGACTGTACGGTGGAACGACAATTGAAATCGAAGCCGGCATAAGGGGAAATTGATTCGCATAAACAAGAGATGACATGGGCTAAATTAGATACTCATGTGCTGGATTTAGCGGGCCAGGCTGGCGTTCTGGGCTGTCTGTCTTTGCTCTGCAGGTCATATGTGAATTTGATCTCTGTTTAGATTTATTTTGGCCCGGGGTGATCTGCTTTAATGTGTGGTCTTCTGTGGGTTTGCCTTAACCTGTGCGGCTTTTATTTGCCTCCAGGCTAGGTATGTGTTGATTCCTTGCCTCAGTCTTTGTGTGACCCAGGTGTATGTGTGTTTGACCTGTGTGAGAGGAAGGATAGTGAGAGAGAGAGAGATCAAATCTTTCCAAGATAAAGGAGATGATGGGGTTTTCATAAAGTCTGCAGCAAAAAATCACCCTCAAGGCTGTATTAAAGCAAATTACTGCTACTTAATATCAAAAGTGTTCTTTTTCCAATTTGTCAGAAATACACTGACGTAGCATATCGCTTTTCCAAGTGGGGGAATTCCTGGCTAAGTAGCAACAGCTGGAAATCCAAAAAAACAATAGTGTGAGAGACATCTCCCTTTTCACCTCACATCTATTCATAGATCTGGCATGATGTCATGGAGAGGAAATAATAAACTTTACCTACAGTCGGCGCAAAGATGGAACAGAATCAACCATCCCAATTCACTCTATTTCTGCTCCAGCTAATACTTTGCCAAGGGAGCCTCTAAGTGTGCTCTGATTTAGAGACAGCTGTCTCAAAGAGTTGGAAACAGCATTTAGCTAACATCTAGTTTAAATGTTTTAATGTTATTGGAGCCATAAATACAATGAAGTGCCTTCATTCCCGGTGGCACTGCTAAAAGCTTGTATTTATTAATGCAACTGTGCTGTGCAAGGGGGATTCGTGAAGAAAGGAATGGGGCTTTGAAGTGAGTACAATGTACATTGCACCACCAATATGCAGTGCACAGTGCATCTTTGCAAATTACACTATCCATTAGCATTTGCAAAAAACACTAGTATTGATTAGTGCAGCTCCCATTATACAGGCCAAGGAATAACTAGCATTGCTTTGAGCCAATATCTACAGCTCTGACACAGAATGTGTTCTTGTAATTTATGTCTGTCAATAAAATTTCTGGTTCTGTAGTGCTGAGGCAACTAATACAGGCAGCAAAGTGCTGCTAAAATTCAGTGTAATTAATAGAGATGCTTAATCTTTTCATGTGTAAATACGCCGATTTAAACATGAAACAAACAGCATGAATAGCATTTCACAAATACAAGGTTGAATAAGGGCACGTTAATTTGCCAACGCTGAGCAATTAGGTGGAACACAACGCTAATTTCATCTCTCTAGTCCTTTGGGATATGATAATGTAGTATGCGGAGCAGCATTACATGGGTAGGCGCTGCACGTTCATGCTTTCAAGTGACTGTTAATTATTCATTTTTTATTTTTTTAACCATGTCCAACTGGGATTGCAGCCAGAAGCCAACTCCCCACCGGCACAGTATCTGAGAGAGATCCACAGACATGAGAATGAAGCTGCTCTGTCATTCAGAAACAAATGCATAAAGAGATAAATGTGGATATATATGTTTTCCAAAAGCCTCTAAGTGTGTGTGTTTGTGTGTGTGTGTGTGTGTGTGTGTATTTGCCTGCATGCTCAGATGTGTGTGATCTTGACCACCCAGCCTGTCTGAATGAAACATGGGCGAATCGGGCTTGTCACTCAGGAGCGCCTCACCACAAAAGCAGCTGTGTGGGAAAGATTAAAAAGGGGGACGGGCCTGTGCACATCTTCCACCTCCTTGCTAGTTAATATGACATGTCCTTGTTCGACAAATAGTTTTGATGACGGAGTCTAGCGCAGCACACCAAAACACCAGGGGTCTTTGTAAATCAGCTGGTGATGAAAACCCTCCTGACTTAAAGTGCTTGTGAAAGCCAAGGCCAAGGGGTCTGAATACTGCAGCTAATATAATTAAACCAGGTTAACGTAGGTCCTGAGCCCCAGGGTGCGGGTCAGCCTCCCAGCCCAGCGAATGACTCTATTCCTGGTCTACAGAGGACAGCCAAGGCCCCGGCAAGTCCTCAGGCCCCCTCCAGGCCTTTGCCTCTCTGTTTAACCCACATACGGGGGGTGTTGAAAAGGGCTTGTAGAGGGAGAGTAATGAGAGGCATTATGGAGTTGGATGTCGTAAAACAGAGGGGGAGATGTGAGGCGATCCCAGCCGGGAGGTTCCCCAGGATCAGGACCCAGTGGCTGACCCTTGACTTTTGACCGTGCGGATTAGTCCCAGGGGCCTGGGGATCAACACAGACGCTAAGCAGGGGGCTGTGCTGCTGTGGAGCAGCCCTGGGATTTCTAGGGAGGAAAAAAAAGGCCTCATGATCTGGGAAAGAGCCAAGCATTTTGAAGGGGTTGTAAGCAGAGACATTAGCAACTGGTGGGAATAAGGAAAACTGCAGCCAAGCATGTACTTTTTCCAGTTCATATCTCAAGCACCACTCCTCTGAAATGTCTTCTGACGAGCATTTTTGGAGGGTGTCGTGAAGAGGGAGGATGAAGATGATCAGGAGGAAAAAGAACGGGGAGAAGAAATGCACAGGCAGAGAATTAACAGCTCTGAGCAGTGTGTGCCTGGATTTCACGTCTTTGTTAGTATTAGCCCTTGGCTGTGCTCAAATAGCTGCTGTATCCAGAAATCTGGTGCCTTGACCACCAGCTGAGCCACAGAAATATGAGAGGAGGAACCACACACTAGGCCTGGCAGGTTGAAAACTCAGACACGCCAGGGAGGCTCACCACAGGCCTCTCCAGAGAGCGGCAAGATCCTGCAGGCGTCCTCTGAGACTTCTCAAACACCTTCTCCAAATGGAACAAAGACTCGAGATCAGAGAAAGACTAGTATAGCAAAAAGCAGAGGGGGAAACTAATGATGGCTGAAAGGACGGCAAAATAATTTGCTCACTTATCACCCCAGTTTTGATAGTGGGCACGCAGGAGCTTCTGCATTCAGGGCTCAAGGCTGATTGGCGTTCCCAGAGGTTGTGCATGCAAAGGAATCTCCTCAGGACTAATATCCTGTTTGTATGCACTTGGATCCCATTGATTTCCTATTCCCTGACGTCCCCTCCCCCATGGTGCCAACATGCATCGCAGAAGGCCCACCCAGTTAGCCAGTGAAAGGCTGGAACTCTAATAATGTGTCTGAAATGTATTGATCAAGAACACGCACACACACACACACACACACACACACAAAAACACCATTTTGGTAGTGTTTTAACCAGCAGATCTCGCAACATGGGAAGCCACCCTCTCTCTCTCTCTCTCTCTCTCTCTCTCTCTCTCTCTCCCTCTCCCTGTGGTCTCTCCCTTCTTTGGCAAAGAGCAAGCTGTTGGAGAAAAGTGGGAGTGATGCATAACATGTGAGTTACTTTGAACTGAGCAGCGGGAGGTCAGCGTGACAGCGGAGAGAGCAGCAGTTTACACACAGCGAAGGGAAAATAACAAATGGAACAGATGAAGCTGAAACAACAGAGTCTGCCCACATCACTCTGCTGGCTGGCAGGTGCCCACTGGCGTGCCTCTGTCAGAGCGCCCCCTGCTCCTCCTCTTTCCTCTTCCTCATCTCCTTTGTATATCTGTGTTACTTAATGCTGCCCTTTACATCCCAGGAGTGCGTGGGCAGCTTTTATTTGAAAGGCTTCATTCCACCCCCTTAACAAAAGTCTTTTTATGTATGTTTATAACATACATGTTGTTTGTAACATTTCTAAGTATTTTCCCGTAATGCCTCACTAATTTTATTTATTAATAACTAATTAATTAATCTATTTTAAAATGTATTTATTCATTTATTTATTATGTGTGTGTGTGTGTGTGTGTGTGTGTGTAGGGAGGTTGAAACATAAGAAATCAGTCCAGCATCACTGATCTGACATTACAATATACCATTTTAATATTTATAAATACAGATTTCTTGTAATTAAAAAAAAAAAAAAAGATTTTTATGCTATTTTTTCTGTTCTCTATTTCTTTACTAAATTCCAGTTTTTTTCCCCATCTTTTTGAAAGAACTTGAGTGAATTTGCTTGGGTTTCAAAGGTTTAACACCACTACTGTATATCCTACATTAAAAAAAGACAAACTAAGTGCTGAAAAACCACCACAAATCTGTGGTGATGACACAAGGCTTCATTTCACCTTCTGTCTATGGACATGTCCAACCTATATATGACCACTTTACCTATAAATGATAGAACTGTTAAGCAGTCTGTTATTGAGCAAATATGCAGAGCTTGTTTGCATGGTCGTCCAGAACACCCTACCAGGGGTTTACCTTCTCCAAAAGCCGTGTTTACTGACTAGAGGCTTTGGTTTGGAGAGCAAACAATGAGGTGTCACAGTATTTTCCTGTTTCAAGCTCAAATGCAAATGATGTTCAAAGCATGCACATAACCTACCATATGCTGTCCAGCCCTGAAGTGGACAAATTTCACTGAATAAGACCCATCATATCAAACTCAATAACAAAATGCTGACTGAAAGTATTTGGCAAGAAGATTTGCTGTGCTTTGGATCAAAGTCAGGCACTCCCTCATTTGTTATTTCCACACAAAGTGCCTCTGCATTCTTTTTTAAATGATCCTAAATTGTTGCTCCATTTGAATGCCATTGATCTGGCACCGCGTGCGAGGGCGGTGATGCGGTTTAGAAGCTATGTCTCCTGGAGGCCTGTGTGTGCACGGTGAATGATTAAAGAGGTGCGAGTGACTTCAAAGTGCCAAATTTTGGCTTTTTTGCTCAGCTGATGAGAAAAGTGACACAGAGGAAAGGGGAGATAAAGAATTAGAAAGAGGGCGAGAGGGACTTGCAGGAGAGTGACAGAGGGAGGAGACGGTGATCGAGGTAGTGGGGACAGACAGGAGAGGGCAAATACAGGGCCATTTCATCTCATATCTCATGTAATCCCCTGGAATACAAAAAAAAAAAAAAAAGTGGCGGAAAAAGAGCCGGAGCAGGAAATGACAGGCGATAAACAGGCTGGGCTGCAGCCTCCATTACCCATCATTACACTGCCCACCGTGGGACAGTTCAACATTTTCAAAAGCTGCAGAGCTCCGGTGAGAATAAGGGGCCCAAAAATTATTACAGACATCTCATAAATAGATATGTCATATCTGTCCAATCACTGTCTGGAGGGAATTTGTGAATTGCCTGTCTCTGGTCATTTGCAGCCAAATCTCCGAATGGCCCATTCATCTCCTCATTTTGTTCCTTTGATGAAAAGGGAAATAGTCTCTATTTATTTCGAATGTACCAAGATATTTTATGTTGAATATGGCACAGTTTGTGTTTGCAGAGCTGTTACAGGGCAAAAAACAGACAGAACACACGCAACATATAGAGTCGTATAGTATAATGCAATCAAACAATGAAAACGATAAGACAAATTGTTTTCTCATTGATCTGCTTCTTATGCGAAAAGCCAAAGAAAGGCTCCAGTGTTCACAAAAGTAAAGGAACCTGACAAAAATAAATAAATAAATAAAAAACAGAACAAGAATGTCAAA
>OMLB01018965.1:126479-136753 GCA_900302555.1 Myripristis jacobus | reverse complement strand
CCAAAAAAAAAAAAAAAAAAAAAAAAAAGCTTTGCATTTGCGATTGGGATGGCACTGAGTGATGCATTATGGGTACAGCCAGAGTTGTGCGCCAAGGTCAAGGAGCACATTGAGTCTTAATGAGGCTCAGGCTCTGATAAACATTCGGCTGTTTGCCTCCAGTGTTGCCTCATCTCAGTTGAACAAAAAAACCCCAAAACATAAAAAAAAAAAAATAAATAAATAAAAAACTTGCTCAGAGCTGAACACCGCATATTCCAGTCCACAGGGTTATTATTCTAATTTAGTTAAGGCATTAGGCAAATCAACAGCTCCAGCAGTGGGGCAGTGGGAAGAAGTGGCTGGAGGTGGAATGTGAATGATCTAAGTTAAGGCAGACAGAACTGGGGCTTAGCTGTTAGCCTGAGGGTCAAAGTGATAATGTATGAACTTAGCTCTGGCAGGGAAGCAGACACCACGACATAAGTGACCGGCGAGGGTCTTAGAGTGGTGGCTATATTCTGAGACAGACACAGCAAGTCTGCATGCCGGCCGATCGCGGATAAACATGGGTTATTAACTCGAATGCTCTCAGCACTACTGTTGCCACTGCATCAAATTTGTCAGATGCTTTTTTTTTTCTTCCCACAGCGGTCACACTGACCTTCATGTAGCTTGTGGTGAATTAGAGAAGTGTTTGTGCCAAAATGTTATGCATATTAGGCCAATTGAATTCAAATACAGGACACAATGTTCTCTCTAAGGAAAAACAGCAACCTTGTGTATTTCTGATTAAAGTTGCCATATCCAAAGGGTAGATGTGCTTTAATAATCCATTTTTTAAATGTTTTGCATTTAAAAAAAAAAAAAAAAAAAAGTTTTTAGTGCTTACTCACTGTGGTTGAAGGGAAAAACACAAGCGTCTCCATTTATTTCATTCAACCCCAGCACCCAAGCATATATTTTCTACAGAGATAGTAAGGACACAAAAGTCAAGAAACCACCATAACAAAATAGTGGGGGGGTAAAAAGCAGACAAAAAGTGACTTTCATCACTTTTGGCTTGGAATTCATACTGGACCATGCAGCAGGTGTGGATGAGCCAGGTGACTTCTGGGCAGAGGTGGAAGTAAATTACATTTACTCATTGAGAAGCTTTTTTGTGTATTTTGTAAAGTCAGTAATTTTATTTTTAGTTAAATACATTTATGCTTGAGTATTGTAGGCTACCTCACTACATTTTAAATCACATCCATTCCAGAGCACAAATGATCAGTGACAGATTGTGGAAGCTTTCACAATGAATGCTCACTCAGCAAAGATGAGCGAAGGAATCTGCTTGTACTTTTTGTCACTTCAAGCTGCAGATGGTCGAAGGACAAGAGAATCATTTAGACCCAAGTGTCAAAATGTGATCTTCAAGAGTGAACCATCATATGATGTGCTTGTTCCACATCTGTCAGCTGAGTCTCACTTCAGGTTCCTCACTTCAGTCAACCCTCTGCAATTTTGCACAGTGCACCTTTAAAAGGATGTGTTTTAGTTCAAATGAGCTACTTGTTTGCTTTTATTTAAGTAAAATATTTACAGCAGTACTTTTGCTTGAGTAAAATATCAGCAAGGTGACAGTGCTTCTACTTGAGTGGCAATTTCCCACAGTATACTAAAAGCACTGGAGTGTTGTGAACTTGGTGCTCCCGACAAAGCATTGCTCCCATAGGTATTTGTTACTTCCAGTTACTGTACTGACAGTCTTCCTCTGGGTTTCGATTGTAAGCCATATTTGCCGCATGGCCTGCTAGCAAACGTGTTTCGCAACTCTCCTGAGATGTTTTTGCTGTGGATAAAACTACTTTAAGTGTATCATTTTCGGCTTTATTTGTTGCACTGATCCACGCCAGTGTTTCCCATGCATAGGCTGCACTTTTGTGGCCAGCTCGCTCAAGTACAGTATATTAACAGCTTTATAGCTCTGAGAGAACAGCACCCTTTTATTAATCTGTTCCAAGAAAACAATTGTTCCCAGTTTGGTTCTGATGTGTGGGAGTGTTTAAAGAAGTACAATTCCAACCCAAGTCCCTTATTTATCCAAAGTCTTTCATCCATTGCAGAACTACTTCCTTGTATAACTACGGCAAGCAGCTGTCACCTGCGATAGGTAGTGCCGGCTCTACCTAGTATGTTGGAGCTCTAGACAAAATTCCTCCCTTGCGCCCTTCCGTGCCTGCCTACCAACACCCAAGAGTAGGCATAGTAAAATGTTCATTCAACTACAATTGAGACCTTATGTTCTCTGCAATTAGGTGGAAAAAAAATATTTGCTGATATCGATATTGACATCAGCAGTCAGCCAAAAGAGTTGGAAAATTTTGGCATATTGGACATTGGCAAAAAATCCAATATTGTGCTTCCTGATTGCAACTTTATGCATGCAGATAATGGATGTTCAGATTGCATATTAAGCTTACAGTATATAGTATAAACCTTCTACTCCCACCCAGTCCCACATGTGTCTTTCAGACCGAAGGGAAACACTTGCACACACAGTGTCTAGGTTCCCCAATGTTTAGAGGGTAATGTAGTGGATGTTGCCACTTGTATGTTTGCTGTAGGCCTCAATATCGATGCGGTAGTAAGTGATCAATAAATGCCCACCGACATCATTTTCCTTGCTGTCTTGCACCAACACCAGACACACAAAGGCCCATCCAGCCTGCATCCTCCCACTGAATGTTTAAGTGGCTTATGTGGAAAGGCTGCGAGCTGGATGACTAAGGTGCAGCTGGCAGTGACCCAGGTTAATATGGTTAAAACACTTGAGTGCCAGCATCTGCCGTCACAGAAGTACGTAGGGTGCTGAATACAGAAAACAGAACATAGCTCTTTAGAGAGTACCCTTTAAAAGAGAGGAGTGAAGGGGGCAGTAATACCGTATTTGTTGTATAAGCAGCCAAGACCTGGTGGCTGCAGCGGCTGTAACAGTGATTTCCCCACAGTCTATCTGTTTCTGCAGACCTCGAACCAAATCAGCATCTTTTGTAATGGGATTCATGTGCAGCAGAAAACCTAATTAAACTCTGTATACAAAGCCAATTATTTAAAATCTACTTGTCATACAGAGCTGGGGAACAAAAAAGGACTACATGCACGTGAACCGCGACTGGAGTGGAAGTACATGGGCAGCCATCATTAAGAGCAGAGGGATGCTTGAAGATGCAGTGAATCACCAGCGCAGCTAAAATAGTCTGATCAATAAAAAAGAATCGGCGCAAATTGCCTTAGCAACCATTTTTTTCCCCTGTTCAAAAAAGATTTCATCACATTCCGATTTTATTCATTCCTTTCTTTATTTATTAGAAAGCCTTCATTTGCCCAGAATATTATACATACAGGAATTTGTGTTGAAGGCATTGGTGCAGAAATATAGAGGAAATTGCAAAGACACAATGCACAGCAACACTGAGTCACTGTGTAGCCTGCTATATGATCCATTGTACATATGGCACTTCATGTGAATAGCCACTTGGCATATTCACTTTCACTTGTAATGCAATTGATGGAACACATGGACAGTCGAGTATTTCAGTGCTTTTATGAGTAATGTTGACTTAGTGTCCCTGTGATATAAGTGAAAGTGCATACTCGCTGAAGAGCATGTTCAACACCAAAATATCAATCTATATATATGTGCATATAGATAGATAGATAGATAAATGGATAGTTTCTCTGCAACCTCTGGCTGGTGTTTGATTTTATGATGAATATTTAACTTGACTTTGATTCCACTACATCTTCAGGTATATATGCCATTATGGTATTCGAGGAGATATGCAAACATGAACAGGCTGTCGGTTATTCATAATGTGCTCTGACCAGTTACCGCACAGCTCATAAAGGTTTTACAGTTACAGCCCATATCTGATTATACTAAAGCATCAAACAAACCAAGTGAGCTCTGTGAAAGAGTGATATCTGTGCTGCGCTGGTGGGTGCGAAGTGGGATCAAAGTGATTTGGGCTGCCCGTGCCATGTCTGGGTTTGCCTAATTAAGAAAAAGGCACACAGCGAGTCTGGATCTCTTTGGATATGATTTACTTGAACTATAATTCATTTGGAATTGGTGAAGAGCATGCTGGTGGGGTACTACTGTACATATTGAGCTGTGAAGAAGAGGTAATTTGAGCTGGCTGTGGATGGTTCGAATGATTGCCGCAGTCTAGACATGGAAAATGTTTGATTTGGTAGAATATGCTTTTTTTGAACAGTGAAATTACTTGTCCCAATTGGCCTAGAATCACATCTCCGCGCAGCTCCTTTATTTGTCTTCCTCAAACACAAAGAAGAGTTTGTAATAAAATAAGAATAATAATACACTTTATTTTACATAGCACTTTCCAGAGACAGTTTACCCAGTGCCTTGCAGTATGTGAAATGACAGGCTAATAAAACAATAGCAGTAGGAAAAAAAAACACAAAAAAACAAACTGAAGATAAAATGAAAGAGATGGCACAACCCATTCTCCTCAAGATATTAATTTGCGAGATCTGCTGTCATGCCTTTCTCTGTGTCTGTGTGTTTTCTTTGTGTTTCTGTCTCTCGGTGTTTCCCGCCTTGGTTCCCACCTCCTGCACCTGCATACCTGTCTGTCATCAGCCAATCAGCTCCTCGTCTCCCTCCCGCTCAACAAGCAGTTCTCCATTCCCTCATTAGTCTCTTAGTGTATATATAGTCTACATTTCTCTGTAGAAATGTGTCAGATTTTCTGAGTTTTTATAGCCCGCCTGTTATCTGTTATATGCCTGACTTTATGTTAGCAATACCTTTTCCTGGCTGCCTATTGGATTGTTTGCCTGTTGCTGAATTTCTGTTTGCCCACTGATTTGGACTGTTTTTAGCCTCGCTGCCTGTTGCCATCTGTATTTTTGCCCATCAGCCACGTAAAGAATTCTACTTAAACCCACCTGCTTCGCCTCACAGTGTTTACTCTTGAAAGTTACTCTGTCAGCTCTTACACCTGCTTGGTAATCTCCTTGTGGCCACAAATATGATGTCTTTTTTCATTTGGATATGCTGCGGATGAAATGTGAGCTTCTGTGGGTGGTGTGCTTCTGTTTCTGTTCAACTGTGGTGCGCTCAAGCTAATCAAGATACCTGGAGAAAGGAAGTTACTGTACACGGTGTTCCAACCTGTAGAGCAAAGCAAAAAGGTATGTAGGGGAATCATTGAGCACATTTGCACACCTCTCTGAAATGGCAATATTATTTGTTCCTGAATAATTATTATCACTGATTTCATCATTCTATACATGTGAAGTATGGTGAAATGTGCAGTGAAAAAAAATGGTCAAGTTCTCACTGACTCACAGCCAAAACAGAAACAGTTTAGTCTGCTTGTTGTTATCACTGAAGACAGAAGTAATCCCAAGTTCAACCTCACACTTCACTATTACTGTCTGCAATACTACCTAGGTCTTCTCTTTATTTCACACAACCTGGAAATGTAAAATGCATCATTTCCTTGGCACTATAGGCACTATTTCCAAGGGGGAAACAACACCCTACCAGACACCTGGGCTATTTATCAAATCCTAGAATGAAAAGCTGATACTTATGAGCACATGGAGACATTTATTCCAAGTTGTGCTGCAGAGAACAATGTCCTCATGAAATCAAGCACAGGGGCGTTTCCTTGTAAAAGCTAATTTATGGTCCTCCGTTGTCTAAAGTCTTCTGAGCAGTGAAAGCTCTGTGCTGGTGAGTGCGTAGTGTCAAGCCAGCGGAGCATAGCCGAAACCAGAGCCCTGTTTACATTCTCTGACAGAGAGAGTCCACTGTCGGACATCTTCCGTATCAACCAAACCGATGTTTCACGACATTTCTCGCCATGAATTCGGAAAAGCAATTTTTGCATGTTAATTTGAAGGACTGACATATTTGCAGACCTCCGCTGCGTGTCTCCTTTTGACCAGCTCCATGTAGTTCTGACAGTGAGTGGAAATCAAACACAGACAAGGGAAGAAACAGAAAGCTGCTCAAAGGACCACTTTTGGAAAAACATCTGGCAGTTATAATGATTGTCAGATGTCACAAAACTTAATGCAACAAAACTTTGGATCCCACTGAGTATCTCCAACAATGGACATGCTTTGTCAGAGAAGTGATGAAACATGATTGCTTCCATTTCCATCTGTGCTTTGTTATCTGGGGGTTAATAAAAAAAAACAAAAAACAACTTGACACTGCCAGAGCGTTTCTGTAGTCTACACGCTGGCCCGCCAACACAGAACTACAAATGCTTTCATCATTGGAGACAGTTAGCCAGAGCAAGAACCATATGCAGAACCATAAATCAGTTTTTTTATGGCCTCGCTGCAGTGTGGCATTTTGATGCAGAACCATAAATTGGCCTTAATGCAAACATTCTGGCAGTGCATCTGGTAGGCGTCAAGTCACCATCCCATGCATATTGCCAGGTAAACTTAATCTGTAATCCATCTCTGCCTTCTTTTGATGTGTGGTCTGGGATTCAGTAATTTAGTTGAAAGGCCTCATGGTGGACCCAAGAAGGCATACACCACGCCAAGCTAGCAGAACAATAGTTAAACAGGATCTTGCAATATCAATAGGTTAAAACTTTAGACACAGCTTTCGGGCCACAACTATTTACTATGGCGCAAAAGGGCCAAATAGGATGTAGGCTAAATTGTAGGAGGTACCAGAGTAACGTTAGGAGGAACAGTAATCTGCTCGCCTGACAGCACTATACAAACATGCAGCTTGTAATAAACAACTCAGTGCTGCTTCACTGCCTGCTAATGAGTTCAGAGTTTTTTTCTTTAAAAAGAAAAACAAAGGATACAGTATTAAGTTTTCTTGATATGATGGAGGTCAATCTCTGGCCGAGCATTTGACTCATGAAATGTTGATTATAAGCCACTCTTGAAGTTCACCATGCAGTCCCATGCGGGGGCCAGTTGCATAACATGCAAATGAAAATCCTATGCAACGTGGATGTTAACCACTACAGCTTTAATGGCTGGTAAGTTGCTATTGGTAGTGCAATAAGAGATTATATGGAAACTGTTATCCGTTGCAGATCCAATGACAAACGCAGTCCGTGTTGTTTGAACACTGAGCATTCTTACAAATTTGCTCAATGATATGGGTAAGCGGGGATGTACGAAGTGGAAGTATTTGCTGCTTTCATGGCCGTGCTGTTTATTTTATCCTGCGATCCTGAGACAGCTCCTGAATATTCATGACTGTGCTTCCAAACGTCAGGACGCAGCAGCTCTTCCTCCCTGACAGAGAGCGGAGAGGATGGGAGGAGAGACAGCATGCCAGAGCCCGGCTGCATCTCTCTCCGAGCACAGACACGGAGCATCGGGATCTTTTGACAGCATTTGAGGGCAAAATCAGCTCGCAACTCGTCCTGTAGCCTTGCGCCGCTGACACGGTGAACTACCATGGACTGACGAAAGAGAGAGGAGGGGGAGAGGGAGAGAGAGAGAGAGAGAGACAGGGAGAGAGGGAGGGAGAGAGAAAACGCCGCCTTGTTTTTGAAGCATGCACATATTTTCTGGACGCAAGCAACTCGGGGTTATATTTGCAGAACGGGACGGATCGTGCGACCACAACGCCTTCGAGAGGGGAGATGCCACAGCAACGCGGTGATCGAAGGGGGATGCTTCGCCAAAAGCGGTCAGTGCAGTGCATCTTCGGTAGGATGTACGAGACATATTGGGACTAAGGAATTGGCCACTTCTCACGTTGCGGAGGAGAGATGTTTTGCAAGTGCCGTAGGCTGTGCGAGAGGGTGAATGCCTTCCCTGGCGTCTTTCCTCTGCTGTAATGTGCGGTGCAAACGACAGGAGAGCGTCCACAGTGTTTGCTCGGATAGTGAAGCCCACAAACGTTTAAGCGTTGCCTGCTGGGGGGAGCGGAGCGCCGTGGCCGTCAGCATCCTCTCCCACCTTGAACTTCCTGATGCCGATGCCCCGCTCCGAGGTGAGCGCAGCCTCCTGAGCTGTCCGTGGTACTGAACGGATAAGTCGGCGCCTCAGGTCTCCACAAGCTGACCCCCCCACGCTCCCTGACAGACTGACACCCTCCTCCACACACGGTACGGTGGCAAGACAGGCCACCCCACATGGACAACTATTTGGCTTGGCTGCGTCGGCCAAATAATATTCTCTTTCATGGCTGTGGCACGCAAAATCAAAACTTTGCTGACCGTCAACATTTTAGTTTTCGTCGGGATTATCCTGTTCTCGGTCTACTGCAGGATTCAGGACCGCTCCGAGGAGCTCATCCAGATAGGGCGGATTTCTGAACAGAGACTGCGAGCCAGAAATGGCAAAGTTACCAACTTGGTGGACAGGCAGTCTATTCTCCAGAGGCTGGAGAGGCTGGAGGATGTGGTCTACAATCAGTTGAACGGTAGGGCTGACAGATTTTCACATTAGAATTTTTTTTTTTAATCATTTCAAGTCAGTGGTCATCATAATGCACCCATTCTCTCTTTAATGTAGAGAACTGTAATACTATTTACTATGGTTTATGACTTTAGTTTATGACACTATAAAAAGGTGGCCATGACCTGCTCTGCAAATAGAATAAATAAAAGAGTTTAGATGAGTTTACGCTCCACTGCATCTGTCAGTCCATCCCTATTGTTAGTTTTCTCCCTTAACACAATTGAAAGACTTCAGTTATAACTCAAATTATTGTCAGCAGACATCCGCAGACATCTGCCATGTCTGTGGGAAAGCTATGAAGTGAGGTCACACTTAAGTGCATGTCAGAAGTGTTGGTGAGTTAAGATCTGCTCAAGCACTACTTCTGGCTGAGACTCTGCTTGTGAACAAGCCTAAGGGGCAGAGTGTTGTAGTCAAGTGTAATGTACTGCATGTAGCTGTGGTGAGATAAACATTTTCTGTCAAACCTTAACACACTCTAGCATCCATATCCCATAGTTTTCTTATTGGAAACCTCACATAGCATAACTTGTGCATAGCTGTGTATAAAATCCCACAGAGAGGAAGCCTGTTTCTCTCCAGCTCTTAATGTTTCATTGGAGATGGCACTGGTGAAACATATCAGATTTAACAACCCGTCTGAATTTGGAAGGAGATTCCATTGTAATGGCTCTATAACAGAATGACGGACTTAGATTTCATTACGCAGCCATTAGTGTGCGAAACCCATTGGGGCAGATTTGGTCTCCTAGGCGGAGCAGCATCCTGTAAATCAGGTTACATATGACTCTATCTGACTCAGGGCCTGATTTTCCTGAGGGGACTCTATGTATCCAGAACTGTTGTTAAAGACACCACCTGTAACTTATCTGGCTGGGCTCACACAGATTCTCCAAGAGTATGATTTGCATATCGGAAATAAGCTTTTTTCAAGTTTCACCCTTACCGTCATTCTAAAATATACTACATCTATTTACATCAGTGTTTAGAATGTGTTTGGAAATCTCTGGCAGCTTCAAAATTAATTTAAAGCTCATGCCGTGATGTTGCGTATTACCATGCATTTTATGAAAATCTTAGTCGTTCATTTTGAGAGTGAAAAGTATCTTTTCAGTGCAGTAAATCAAAACATAAAGTTGTGTTTGTGTTTTTCTACAGGAAATGCCACAGTGCAGTTACACACCGGGGCTTTAAATACTTGTTTGAACAACTGCTGATGTGTATTTCCATGTATTTTCCTTGGCTTTATACCAAGAGGGATATTTCTCACAACTGAAAAGGCTTTAACTAACATTTGTCCCTCTGTGAGTTCTTGAGTGCATTTAGGTTTGGGGTCTGTGGGTGCTACTGACAACTACTTGCCTGGCAAATGATCTTTCCTGATTTTTCTTTTGTTTCTGCACTGCAAAGAGATCACTGTTGTCATGGGGGAAAAAACATGGAACTACAATTTAGGTGTTTTTTTTATGGAGTGTTCAATGTTGGCTCAGAGGATATCAAGGGGCAAATGGGCTCACAAGCATGTAAATGTTTCTCACACCTCTGTGACAGCCTTGTTTGCATGCCTCAAGATGGGAATCAGTTGTCTTTTCATGGGGATTTATTCTGTTGTGCTGTTACTGTGGAAAAACACAAAAACGAGAAATAAGGAAGGTTTTTACTGCCCCGTAACACAAAATTACCACAGTATATCTGTAAGGGCTGAGAGAGTTGTTGATCAATACTAATGACTCAACCATTACCCCACCAGGTGCTGAGATTTCTGCCTTTCAAAACTCACTTCCCTGCTCACTCTGTTTTAGAAACAAAATTCTCCC